>JAWWEQ010000031.1:1109953-1253175 GCA_035583055.1 Torymus tubicola
ATTGGTGCGTAGTTATAAGTATATAGAACAAGAAAAAATTCAACAAATAGCCATGATTCCAGCTAAAGAAGCTAAACATTTGACGTATACTCTGTTGGAAGAAAATTATTTACAAATTCAGGAATTGAAAAAAGCTGGAGTGGCTACTGCTCCTACAAAGGTGTTTTTTTTATTTCACATTGACCTCAATCAAGTTGTAAGGATGACAATAGAACATTGCTATCATGCGCTGTATAATGTAATTACAAGGAGAGATTACGAAATAAGTAGTAATAAAAGAATGATTGATAAGCAATTAAGAGTGCAAACACTGACAAGTAATCTAAGAGAACATGGAGCTACTGAAGAACAATTAGCTGATGTATATATCAAATAATAAATTTTGTTATTTTAGTTTATTTAAAAAATATTATTTTATTTTAGATTGCTGAAATGATATCCCCATCCGAGAAATTGCAGTTGGAAAAAGTACAAGAAGTGATAAAGAAATTAGGAACAAATGAATTTTGCATCGAAGATACTTTATTTTTATTGCAGATGTATATACGTTACCACAGGTGACTTTGTTAAAGTCAATAGTTGATAGTTTATTTTTGAAGTCATTAATACTTCATTTTGTATAAATAAAGTGATTTATTTTATAAAAAAAAGAAAACACAAGTGATTTATATAGATATTTATTTATATGTAATAATGAATACGCTTGTAAAATACAAACAACAAAGATTACCTAACTTTTAAATTATTATAATAAATATAATGATATATCTATGTTTATAATAGTGCTGTTCTCTATGCAATACAGTACATTTTGTCGATGTTACTATCCTTGGGGAAAAGTCACATCCAGGATCATAAAATCTTTTCTCTTTTTTTTATTACTTTTAGTACATAAGTTCGAAGGAAAGTTAGATTAAACGGTATGTAAAGCTGCGCTTCGTTTACTTGGCGTCGATGGCAACTTATCCATTTATTCTTTTTACCTCCTCATTTATCATTTAATAACATTTCATTACAAAGAAAAAAAACTCGAAATTACAAGTGCAAAATCAACGAAATCTTTCTTCACAGCCAACTTGCGCGCGTGTACTGTGTATCTGATTTTGATATGCACGTGTTGATTGCGACTATTTAGTACAAATGTCAGTTCGGAGCAGTGTTTTTATTTTGCACGTGTGACGATAAAGTTTAAATGTGTATGTCACAATATGCACTTTGCAACACGAGGAATTTAAAAGTGGACGATTGATTCCTAGTAGTGGCTTTTCCAATGCACATACTATATACGTCTTTTTTCGTCGTTCGCTTTCCGGTTCACCTTAACACTCAGCTCGTGCGTAAATAAGATAATGACCCTCAGTACCACGTTTCGTAAACGCTAAACAAAATAATCTCGAGCTTGCGCGTTGAGCTTATAAAAGTCGAGAGCAAAGCACCACCGCAACAAGAACTGTCTTTTTTGATCATGTACATATATATATACTTTTCATTAATTTCATTTAGTCGATGTATAAAAACCCAAGACTATCTAAGGCTACTAAAGAATAAAATAATAGAACGCAGGACAAGTGTTAAGGTGGCCATACGAGAATGTCGCCGCTTCAAAAGTCATATATCACCCTTGCACTCGCATTCACTCATTCGATTCTGCACAGTTATATACACGGTTTTGTTTTCATTATTCTTTCGTTATGCACACATGTCCCTAGAAGTAACGTTGTGTGTTTATTACTTAGAAACTATGTTTGAATTTTTCGGTAAAGCATTATACTTTATTATACTTTTTTTAGTTCTTTATATCCATTAACAACAACGCACATGTAAACGAAGTAGTGAAATGCTTGGAATATCTGAGAGAACTGTGTGTTAGTTCGCGTTTGGGTATGTATCATCGCTCTTTTATTCTTTTTTATTCGTTAAATAATGTATTAGGCGTTCCATTATGGGAGATATTATTAGCGTGAACTCGATTTACAATATGTTTATTTTTTTTTCATCGCTATATAATCGTTTTATACAGTTTGGAGCTCAGAGACAGAGCAGCCGTGCGTTTCGTCGTTAATATCCTAACTATCGAGTGCGCTGACTGACTACGGCGAGTTGCGAGTAATTACAAATTTTCTCCGTCCGTTCTTTTTTGGAGCGTTATACGAAAAACAAAATGAGAAACAACGGCGGTGCCCTGAAAAGGTGAACAAGCGGCCTTTTACTTTTGCCAAGAATCAACATGATAAACGCAACTTTTGCTACATTAGTGGCGTGAAAAATGTCATTTCTGTATGCCTTTCTTTCGATTCTTCCTCTTTACATTCCTGAAATTAGACGACGATGTCATTGATTGCAAAAAGGAAGGACTGGAGTTGTATGTATATGGCACATCGGGAAAAATGATAAGAGAAAATTATAGAAAGATAAAACAATTAAAAATGCGAAATTGGTAGGTCCTTCGCGCCTTGAGTAGTTTTCACCTTTCATTCATATAGTAAACAAAATTAAATGTATGTAAAAATTCAGATAATAAGAAATATTATTTTACTCTATTTATTGTAATGTCGTTTTTCCTCTAGAGAAAAGAAATATTATTGCTAATCATAAACTCAATTTTAGTGATTGAATGATTATCATTAATATTTTTATACTTGATGAACTTGTTTATTAATATTGGTAATAAATGAGTTTAGTATTACAACATTTTCCAAATTGACATGAATTATAATTGAGAGGGCATGAACAAAAAATAAAGAAAAATTACATGTAAAATATCTTTAATTTTTAGTTAACCAATTATAATACAAAACTGTACTTTTACATACATTTACTTTGTCCTCATAATTAATTAAAATACAGTAAAATTTTTATTAACAATTATTGTAATAATACCCTCGCGACAGGACTGTTCTTTGGAAGTTACGACTGGCGATAGAGGATTTGGCCAAAAAAAATTTGAAATTTGAAAAAAATGTTGTATATTTTGTATATTTATCTTATAAATGTCGTCTACGAGCTTACAGAGTAAACCAAAACTATCAGGCGTCGGATGAAATTGTTTAATAACACTGACACGTGTGCCAAAATATCAGTTTAAAGCCGCATTCATTTTTAACTAAACATTTAAAGCTATTGAACTATAAAAAGTCAACAGATTTTTTTCCATAAAAAAATTAATTACATACTATTAAATATTTAAAAACATTCTCTTACAAGCAATGCGATTCATTTTATTAACACTAAAAATTACAAAACAAATTTTCTTCATATATTAAACTAAAATAAAAGAGTTATAGATTTAATAAAAATTTTATTTGCCCCGATAGGAAGCGCAACTGTCGAACGCCCTGCAAACACCGGTTTCATATAATAATGAAGATTCGATTTAGAACACTATCATAAAACTTAAAAAGTATCCAGTACATAAGTCGACACCCAATAGTTTAATTCGAAATACAAAAGTAGCGCAGAGACATAATTGAGCGTCGGAAATCCGAGAGCAGCGTATCTGTTCGATTCCGTCGTTCACAAGAAAAACTGGCACGTACAACCGCTCTTTTCTTTTCAATCGCTAGGGACAATTAAAAAGTTAAAAATGATAATAAAAGTGGTATCAATATTGACGGAGTAATAATGATAATAATAATAATAATAATAATAATATCAATAATAATAATTTCATAATAGTATAATAATAAAAATAATCATTCAGCAGAGCAAATAATGACAATACAAGCAATAAGAGTTTTTGTCATTCAATGAGTAACGATACTATATATATAATATGTTTTATATATATATATAGCTTATAAGGTTTACTTCTCGAATAATTTTACACATACAGCTACGTATAGGTACATCACAAGTAATATAGTTACACTGTACATTAATTATATCGTAGTAATATCGACGCATTAAAGCCGCCATCGTTTTCTCATCTTTCTCACCCATCCTACATATTTAATCATCATTATATAATAACGCGCGCCGGGCGTCGGCCGTGGCCCATTGTACAAATCCATTATATACATAAAATAAATTATTATCAACATTTAAGCTATCCCGCCTGCCACTCGACACGCTGGTGGCGTTATTTGCTTCTTTTTCTCATTCAACCCTATCCTCTGTGTTTTGATTTTTCTATCGCTCGCGTGCCTGCCACTTTATTCGTGGCGAGCTATCTTTCTCTCTTTTGTGCACTTTTTCGCTCTCGTCGAGGATACTGGCTCTCTTTGTAAAAATTATATTAGGTACCTTGTTTATATATACTCTATAATTGCACTGGTTACATATAAATTAAGGGAGATGCGAAGTAAATCGTAAGAGACGCAAGGTTCGAGAGAGAAAGGGAGGATGAGGGACAAAGTCACTAGTTTTCTTTTTCCGTCTAAAAGATAAATCAATTTTATAATGCGGCTAATTCAAACTAACTTTATTCCATGTCCTCATAATGCAAGAAAAAACGCTATTTGGCACATATAAGTATTTATTATATATCACATCAAACTCTCCGACGTTTTTCAACGTCATGACATCATATTATCGTCAGCATCGATTTTCCCAACCAATAAAGTTTGTGTTGGATCATAAAAGAATTTTTAAACTACCAAACTAAACAATTTTCAACTTTTAAGTGATTATTCAATCTTCAAAGTTGTTTGCTAGTTACGATATTTTATGAAAAAGCTTTTTATGTACATGCAAATACAACACATTTTAAAATTTTAACACCGTTTGTAAAATTTATCAAGTGAAAACGTATACGCGTAATAAATAATAAGGTATGTCAATAAGATCGAAATTTCAATGTTATCGTAAAAACCAGTCCACGTGTATACCATTAAAGGTAGATAAAAAAGTAAACAAAAACCTGAACGTAATAGAACGTTCTTCGTAAACATAAAAAAAGAAGAAAAAAACAATGAGAATGACACTTGCGATCGATATGAATTCACGTCTAATTAAACAAGTAACACTGAATCTCAATCGTACGAATACGCAACAATATCAATCGCGTGGCTCAATGCCATTGCTTATTTGCCTTCTTTTTCTCGTTCTTTCGCGCGATTCGTTGCATTCTCATCCTCGCTCTCTTTCACGACTCTCGTTTTCGAATGTCCAAGGGCTCAATAAATTAATATCGAAAAATTTCTTTTACCTTTTCTTCTAAGTACTAAGGTGCGCTTGAAATACGCATGGAATCGTCGTGGTTCTCTTTGTTCGGAATTCCCTTCTCGTTTTTTTTTTGCTTTCCGCCCTATTGGATTTCGGACTAATAGTTATCTAGCTTGTAAAATTTGGAATGCCAATGCCATTTCACTTGACGATGAGTCGTTTTATTTATTACCGAAATCGAATAAAATTCTCTTTTAGCCGAAAACAAGTAAGTTTATATTCACTAAAATTATTTTTCATAGATATCAATAAAATACGTTTCCTATTCATGGCAAGTGAAAGTAGCAGAAGCATTCCGAGCACATTATAGACAAATGGTTCGGATGCTTTGATGCATGTGTGAATGACGAAGCGAATTTGTAAAAGTGTACATTCGTGTGATATTACGCGTTTAAGGTGAACAAGTGTGTGTATGTCTGTGTGTCTATACGTATACGTGTAACAATGCTGCGAAACAAGACTCGGCCAGTTCTCCTGGCTCCCGAAAGGGTGATTCGCAGTCTCGCGAATGCAGACTTTTTTTCTGGCCCCTGTGTCCTTTTCTCGCGGACACGAAGGTAGGTATAGGAACAAGATTCGTCGTCGGTCGAGAAAGTTTTGCCAAATGTCTCGAACGCATTTGAAGTGCTATATTATTTTACCTTTAATTCTACTTTATTAGCCAAAAAGTCAAAGAGATTTCTCTATCGTGTTTTTCTTTCGCAAAACTTACTCTTACAGAAATGCCTCGCCTCGCAGCGCGGAGCCGAAATTTCGCGAGCAACTCCCCTTTTCCCCAACGGTTGGCATGCACGCGACTCAGTACATCCCGAGCGCAATCTTATTTCCCGACGAATAAGGTGCGTGTCTATTTGCCGTGCCGTTTATTTTTTCTCCATCAACCGTCCCGTTATCCCCGTAACATGTGTTCTAACCTACTCGATCCTCGCTCAAAGTAGATGCAGCTTACATCGCTCGTCTCCGCAATTTTCTACGTCCCATAAGCTTCACCTCCATTATCTACTAACGTGTATAATACGCGTGTGACGCTGAGAAAGTCCCTTATCACATGTACGTTTCGTCTTGGTTGCACTTTTGATTATCATTCAGTGAAAAGGCGAGCCGCGTCGCCGGTTCGCCCTAACTAAAAAGAAAAAAACCTTTCAATGCGCACGCTAACTACAACACTTTATTTTCGTCCCCTTTTCATTCGCTTCGCATAATCTTAGCGACGATGGCCCTTGAGTGTTTGTGTTTTCCCTATTCTAGCGTCGCTTACTCGCACTCTACACGAATCTCCCCGAAAATTCACTCCACCACCGCTTATGCACTGAGCAACGCTCGTCACTTTACCTACTAGCCAATAGCTACAAGAACTGGCTCCCGTCGATCACTCGGAAACGTCCGCTCTCCGCAAGGAATAGTCTCCGCACTTGCGCACGCGCGCGTACATGGCACACCGAGAGATAGCGCGTCTCTCGCGGGAAACTCGCTCGCTCCGCCGCCGCCGTGTCGCGGCCAAAGAGGAAGAGTCGTGGCGCAGTCTCCTGGGCGCGCGACGCGCAGTGCGGCGTATCCGAGGAGACGGGCGAACGGAGGAACAGAGAGAGGGGGAGAGAGAGGGAGTGGCCGGTAGACGGCTCGCCATTACCAGAAGAGATCGTGGCCTCCGAGTCTGGCTGCTCCGGGTTGCCAGATGTTCGCTGGCTGACCCGGAGCCACGGTTCAATCCTCGTCGGCGTGCTGCCGGGGACTGGCGTAGCCGCTTATCGAGCCCGAGTTGTCCGGCGAGAAGTTCATGAGGTTGACCGAGTCCGTCGGGCTGAGGCTGTCCTGGGGGTAGTAGAACGACGGGTGGTCCGAGCTCGGGCCCGCCGCGCCCCCGTTGAGCAGCGCCGGCGGCGAGACCGACGGCCGGGCCGAGGGTCCCGCGCTGCCGCCGCCTTGCTGCTGCTGCTGCTGCGGCCCGGGGCCGATTTCCGCCTGGACGGGCGACAGGAAGCCCATCTCGGTGCCTCCGTCCCGGCACCAGAGCTGCCGCATCTCCTGTCGGCGCTGACGCATCAGGGACTTGTACTCGGAGATGCGCATCTTCTTGCCGTCGACGATGCAGGTGCGCTTCGGGCGCGGCCGGTACCTGTAGTCCGGGTGCTTTTCCATATGCAACTTCGACAGTCGCGACTGCTCCTCGTAGTACGGCTGCTTCTCCGAATTCGACATCGACTTCCATTTAGCACCTGTAGGCGAATATCAGTCTCAATTAGCTTCGTTCATTCTTTATAACACAGATTTTCTTACTGAAGGTATAAGTACTATTTACTCACCGAGTATTTTAGATATGTTTGAGTTGTGCATGTCTGGGCAAGCCTTTAAGATTGCCCTACGCTCATCTTTGGCCCACACCATGAAGGCATTCATTGGCCGTTTGATATGTGGTTTGTTTTCACCTTCCCTCTTCTGCTGCCTTACCATTTTGGCTATAAAAAAGAAAAACATTATTTTCTTTTTCTTTCCACTGCTTAAAATACAATATTTATTTTTTAATGACGAGAAACGAACCTTTTTCTGCGATATCCTCTGGTATTTTATAGCCTGAGTCACGCCAGACTAAAAAGTAAAATTAAAATTACACACCAGTCAAACGTATTTGCATGAAAAAAGAAACGAGATTGCGTATTATACTGACGGTGAGACGAAGAGAGAAAGTCGGCGTCGTCCTGAGATGGCTCGTCTCGCGGCTGGGGCGCCGAGTGCTTGTGCTGCCGTGAAGTCGGTCCAGACTGCTGAGGCGAGGCCGGTATCATCGCACCGGAGCTGGGCGGCGCCAATCCATAAACACCGACGTGCATCGCAAAGTTCTCGACCGCGACGGACGACGCGTCCCTGCCCGAATCTTCCTTCGTCGACATTTTCGTTACTGAAAAGGTAAGTAGAACTAGCTTAGTTTGGGAACGAAAACGCTTTAGATTTACTTATATATATATACACATTGGTTTATCATGAAAAACAAAAAGAAAATTGTAGATATTAGTATTTTTCAGTGTCGTGCCTCGTGGATGTTATTACTGCGCTATATCAAAGAATAATTGATGAATTTGAAGCTTAAGTAGTGATAACAAAATCAAATCAGACCTTTATCAAAAGTTATTTATGGACATGTATTATTATGATAAAATAAAACATTCTTTATTAAATCAGTAATTATTAGTCTTATATCAGTAGTTATCAGTATTAAGTCAATTCTCCCAATGCTTCTAAACATTAAAAACGGTGGAGACAAACAGAATACTCACTCGACTGAGTCAGAGTACTGAGATGCGGTGGTAGTCCGGCATACGCCATGCTCGGCAGGTAGTTCCTGGGCATCGGCATGCCAGGTGGGAAGAGCTTGGGCGCTGTGGCGGCCAGTGGCTGTTCCTGGTGCTGCTGACCACTGCCGGCGTGGTGGCCGGCCCCCGTTGGTCCGCCTCCGGCGTCGCTGCTCGGCGACGAGCCGGCCGTCGCGCCTCCCGCCGACGAGGACGAAGCCGACGAGGACTTGGGCTTGCTCAGGTTCAGCGGCGCGTCCGGGTCCTGTGGCACGACGACGGCTGCCGGCTGGGGCGGCGTCGTCGCGGTTGGCCGCTGTACCGACGCGGCCGTGGACACCGGGGTGGGCGAGCGTTCCTTTTCGAGGGACATCTGCGCGAGGTGAGCGGTCGCCCAGCTGGGACCTTCACGATGGCTGCTCATCATCTAAAATGGCAAAGGTTCGTTTTCGGAATACTGTTTGCTTTCGTAGGAGGGAAAGAAGGTATATGAGAGGATTGTGTGTACTCACATTAGCAATAGAGTTGATGTGTTTGTTGCCGGCGGTGGCGGTGGCGGTGGGCGGTGGCATCGGAGCCTGCTGATTCCTGAGCTGCTCCAGGAACGGTAGGAACATGAGGGACTGCGAACCGGCCATGCCGAGCTGGCCTTTGGCGAGCTGCGCCTGCAGCTCCTGGATGTTCAACTGCATCATGTGGCCATGCTGACGCTTCAGGTGCTCCGTCTGCAGCCGCTGCAGCTCCAGTTGCTTCTGTAGCTCGACGCCCACGAGTGACGGATACGACTGTAAACATAACGAGAGATACCAAATGTTAATTCCATATCAGTCTTAAGACACCTTATATTTATTTCATCGAGAATTAAACCCAAGTATTTAGTATGATAAAGTGGTAATTTATGCTTATGGGATACAGTGCCGGATACTTTGAATTTTTATAATGACTTTCATCGGAAGAGGTCAGATTGTGAGAAAGTATCTTGAAGAAATTTATTTCATTATAGTTGGAATAATCCGTAGTTATTGACATAGATATATTAAATGGATTAGTCACCTGGGGGCTTACACTTTGGCACAATATAACTTAGATTTTAACTTTCTGTGTATTTTTGTTTTACCAATATTAGTCATGAGATCTGAAGAATCTGATGTAAATAAGATGGCGCAGATGTTCCTTGTCTAGAATCACAATAATTTAATGCGCAGCATAGTATTATTGTGTAGCCTGGCTATAATCCAAATATATGTTCAAAATCTTAGGACTATACTCTCGTGACAAGAAAAAGGTGCTTGTTCATCCACTAATCATGCGTCTTTTAAACCTGATTTGTAACGTTACGTAACATGGAAATTTTATGGACTTTCTAAATACTTTGTCGTTACTTATTTACATGTTTTACTGTTATGAAAGGCTTTAATCACATTAGTATATAAGATTAAGAGGAAATAATAAGAATGTGATTTGTCGCTAAATAAATACACGAAAAATTTTAAATCGAAAGTATATAAGATTCAAAGTAAAATTAGTTCCATTGAAGAATTCCTACAAGCAACGGTACATTCAAACACGCCGCCGGCTCTGAAACACCGTCGTTGGAGCTAGTACAATAATACTCTCCATTCTGCGTTCGTCTCATTCACAGTGAAAATACCTCACCCCAAAAACTCTCGAAAACGCAATCAATGCTGTCACGCGTGTGGAGTATCTTCTCTCTTTCTGGCGCATCATACCCAAAACAAAATAACGCGCCTATCTCTGTACTCTCATAGATCTAATAACAGCAACCGCGCGAGATTTCTACTTTGATTGTAATTGTAAGTCGGCCCGATGCGGCTGCAGTATAGTACAATGTCCGGCTCTATTAGCGCGCTCGCGCGCTTCTTTGATATTTCGTCGCGGGAGACAAATAAGAGACAGCGAGCGCGCGGCAGGTGCAGCGTGAATATGTTGTCGTGACGTGACAATGCGTTGACCCACAATGCGAGAGGCGTCTTTTCTTTTGTGTTGATGCCTCGCTCTCGTCGTCGTCGTCGTCGTCGTCGTCGACGTGATCGTCGTGCGCGCCAAAATACCGACGAGAGGAGGCAGAAAAAGCCGATCGTTGAAAGCTCGCGTTAACGCGAACTCGAGCTTTTGAATGACAGGCATTGTTTTATAAGACTTGTTTTACACGGAATATTTTCTTCTCTATAGCCAATTTATTATTTTATTTAGCGTATAGTAGATTTTTTTTTATCGAAAACTACATAAGCTCTAAGCGAATCATAATGCGTTAATTCAGCAATAATGTGTAAAAGTGGATATGGATTCCTTAAAAATGGACACTTCTGTAAAGGACGGAGGCTTTATCTCTATGCAACAGAGATAATTGAAACTGACAAAATTTTTGCACCGAGCTACAGTAAAAGTAAGAGCGTATAGCGTTAACAGTTGCGCACTCGTATAGAGGCGGGGAGGTCAGGCGCACTCGCTCTATACGCTTGAGCTACGGCGCCCATCGCAGCATATGCCCGCAAGAGAGAGAGAGAGAGAGTGAGAGAGAGAATTCAGCGGGAACACGAACGCGCGCAAGCTCGCGAGGGCCAATGAAACTTCATTATTCATCCGAGCGAGGCTCAGTTATGCCGATGATACGTATCCGTGACAGCCATGCCGCCCACTGTAGCTAAATATAAACACAGGCGTGCTGCCAGAGCGCGTTCGCGAGTTCCATTCACACACACGCACACACACTGGGGGCAAGTGAGTGAGAGAGAGAGGCTCGTTCGTTCGCGGGAGAGAGAGAGAGGCCGCTCTGAATATGCATCCGCGCATTGACGCCAACTGCACCGCCTAAACTTAGCAGCGCAATTACCGAAACATGCCCACCACCGCCGTAATCGCTCGCTCGCTCGCTGTGCGGTTATGACTCTCGCGCGCGCGCGTGCGCGGGCTCATCGCATATGCATGCTCCTCTTCGCTTAGAAATTACCGAGGCGCACGGCGTTTTTGCGCTCGGCCTGCGCCTCATTTGCGCGCGCGTATAGAAAGCGCAAGCTTGCACTCTGTGCACGTATGTATATAGGGAGCTTTGCACACACCGGTTTAAGTGCGCAGCTTCCAGCTAATTCTTGCTTGTTTAGATTTCGAGACCAAGTGCGTGCGATATATGTAGTTGCTGTAAGACAAAAGGAGAGAACTTACAAAGTGATGGTTTATCTAGTTTTCAATTGCAAAATATCAGCGTTATCGATCTTAATTGTATACGACAATCGTAGGGGCATCGTGCAACTAAGTAATAAAACGATGAGCAAATTGCAATCAATTAATATCGAGGCTAATAGTCGAGCGCTCGGTTATTTCGCCGGTTACGATGTAGGAGTCGATCGGCAAAGCGAGGTCAGGCGAGTGATATTGAGCGTCTTGTAATGAGAAAAAAAATGGATTAGCGCTTCTTCTTCTTCGAGCTCAATGAAGATTGCCGTTTGACTATCTGAGTGAGACAAAAACGTGAAACAAAGTTTACTTTATTCCCGATATCGCGCTCGAGCGAAGTTTTTTCTTCTTCAAACTCGCCTTATCTCGAAGACTTATTATTTATTGATATGGGAAGTTTCATAATTTCAATAATTATAAAGAGAGTGAAACTCATAAAATATTTTTTTACATATTATCAAAATGATTTATGCCATTAATGAAACTGGAGATTGTCATCAAATGATAAATTTCCAGCAATAATCTGATGTTTTCTTTCGCAAAGATATTCTCTGTAACTATCTATGTACTTTAACATTCGCTTACCTCGCAAATTACCTCTGCAGTGCGATATTTTCAGCTAACTTTATCAACCCGCACTGTTTATTATCATCTTAGTCAGGCTAGTCTCCCGAATCCTTTTGATATTTCGACTTCGCGCGTACGCAAACAAATCGCGATTAGCTGTGTGTTCTCATGCGCCCTCCCCACGCGAAACGGCTTCTCGAAAGCGATCTTCAACGAACGTCATCGCGATATACGCTTCCCGCACGGAGAATCGGCCTCTTTTGCAGTATGAATGAACTCTACTTTGTATCGTTTTGCAAAATCAGGGGATCGTCGTGACAGTCGGTGTGCATAGCGTGTGGGTATATGTATCGCGATACAGAGTATGAATGAGTTAATGTATGAATGAATGAATGAATGAATGGGCGCGTTACAGAGGAAAGAGAATACAGTGTTTAAAGTGCGGTGGCATTCTGCAGAGGGATTATGGATTCGCTTTGAAGGAGAACGTTACAGTTTCGAAGAAGCCGCATATCTCCAGTGAATAATTATTGGAAAAAACGTTCGAATTATATTCAGTGCATTACTCGTCAAATACACAGCTTTCTCTAAAGCAGCAGCAAGTGATTAAAAAGTTTAAAACCAAGTAAAAATTTTACAACAGAGCACTTAAATGGAAAAACATTCAGTTGACAAGACAATATATGAATCCCCGACGTTAAAAGCTTCGCGATAAAAGAAACACGTTACGCGACAAGAGTGAGAATGAAAAAAGTTAAGAGCGAGACAGAATGTAGAACAGACGCGAGAGGTGGAGAGGCATATTATAAGAGCCGAGATCTCTTTCCTACTCGTCAGGCAATATCTTTCTCACGCGTGCGAGAAGCTAAAGCTCAGGCCACAAAGACGACTTTGTCTTGTTTCAAGCTCGCGTCATCTCTCGAACGCGCTGCCGCCGCGGCTACTCGATCGAGATAATGCGAATCTTGAGAACAAACGTCCCGAAGTCTTTGAACAATTTTTTTCCTTCCCCCGCGGTATATCGCGAGTATGCGACACATACACATGCTATGAGCACACGCAGGCTCCTTGTATTCCCCCTCCCCTAAGTATATCGGAATTTATTGGAGTGTTAAATTAGAAGACGCTTGTGAAAAGTTCGCGCGAGAGCGTCGGCAAAGGTCTGAAGAGCAGCAGCGCCGGAGCCACTCGGGATCGCAGGCCAATATATAGCCGCGGCCGCCTGTGTTTGTTTTTTTGACTATACATTCTCGTTCTCGAGAGCGCGCTGTTGTTCGATGGATTATGCGTGCACGCCTCTGATACGCGCACATATGTATTTCCGTCTGAAGTGTGAGGAAGAGAAAGAGAGGATCTCTCGTGATTTTGCCACGTCGTCACTAGGATTTACGTGCGAACGTATTTCTCATGGGAATCCGAACTCCAGTTTGGGCTATCCGTAAAAGTTGGATATTATTTTTGGCATTTATTGAAATCTATCATACTTTGTTATATATTGTTAATTTACAGTTGTTTATTTTTTATTTAACTTCTCAAAGTTGTGTAAAAGTGCTTAGAAAAAGCGCATTACAACGGATTATGTTTTTATCCATTAAATGCGAGGTATTGACCTAAGAACTAGAAGAAGATGAAACCATAAGACACTAATGTCTTTATAAGCTCTTTTCCCATCGACTATAGTGACAACAGATGTCATTTCTCTTTTTAATCTTTCAGAGACCAACAGATGAAACTATTTGTAACCCAATAAATACTCAAATTCGACAACACTTTTATGAGGCAAGTGCAGAAAAATTATTCTTCATACCAACAATGAAAAAAACAAATCACGTCGTTGATAGATATACTTCCCTATGCAATCCAGCTAATCAGTGAAATCTGACTGATTAATAACACGAAAAAATGCGATGTAGCTTGCCGAAATTATGTGGCGCGAAGAATGGAAAATAAGGCCACAGAAAAAAGAGGCGTATTCACCTCATCTCTTCGTCTTTCTCTCCACGGCTCTGAAACGTCTGAAAGCGTCGAGAGGGGAGAGTGGAAGAAAAAAGGAAAGGGCAAAGACGACGACAACGCCGACGAAGAAGAAGAAGTCGTCCCGCAACGAGGGACACAGAGAGTTCGAAGAGAGTGAGCGCGCGTTCGAGTCAGTCGACTTAGCTGTGGAAAGAGAGAGAAAATAAGCCGCGACAGCGGAGCTCGCTGTCAGCCGGATTATTGTCTTCGGCTTCTTATCCTCGCCCCCGAGAGAGAAAGAGAGAGAGGGAGTCAAAGACGTGGAGAGAGTCGAGAGTCAACTCCCTAGAGGGAACGCGTCCGCGTGCCAGAGCCCGCGTCACACACGCCGCAATCGTCCTCGACGCGGTGGCGACCGACGACAGGGACTTTCTTCTTTTCGTCGGCGACGTCGTCGTTTCGTTCTCGAGAATGAGCTTTATTTTCCGGCGCTGACGTCTCTCTCTCTCTCTCTCTCTCTCTCTCTCTCTTTTCTACGTAGAAAAGGGCTCGGCAAGAACCTTTCTTTCTATTTTATTACTTCATTGTTTATTAATGTTTCTTTTCTTGCCTTATTTGGGTTTACAGATTGTAATAGTGTAAAGGTAATTGATCTTTTGAAATTTTTAGGTCATGTGGGTCAGTATATTACCGATAACGAACAGCAATCTTGAAGACAAACGCGTTTTTTGCAAGCTCATTCTGAAACGAGCTAAAAATAATATCTTGTTCGTTAGCGAATGCATTATCGCAGAAAAGTTCAGCCGGTAGTCTGCGCGATAACACGGCATTTAAGCAGGTTAAACTTCCCCGGCTCAAGGCGAGCTCTCGCGCAAGTGGGAGAGAAAAAAAAAGAAGCCAGCCTCGCCAGCGCGTCACCTGAATAGAGGCATTTCCGTTCAATGGAAGCGGCGACTTGAAATGAAGCGGCCGTCGATTACGGTAGGGTGGGCCTTTTACTATATACTCGCCGCTGCGCGCAAACGTCATTATCGCGTTCAGCAGCCGCACGTCCACTCGTCGTTCATTTACGGTGTGCCTCTCGCTTTGATCCACGTCGCTATAAGGAAGACCTGCACTGTACAGGAGTCGCGTGCAGCGTCTCGGTGACGATTGCCTGTTTCCCCCGTCGTTCCGTGGCTATCCGTCGTAATTTGCTTACCAGTAAAGACAGACGCCGGCGAGCGTGGGGCGTGATTAATTCTCAACGAGGCGGGGCGGCGGCAGCGACGAGGAGAGACAATTATAATGGCCGGGAGAAAGGGAGGGAAAGTAGCGAGAAAAATGAGACAGACGACGGAGATGAAGACGAGAGATTGGCGATGACAGGATGCGTAAGTACCGAAATGAGACATTGAGAGAGTTGTGTTTATTATTATATATGCGAGCGCGGAGACTCGGATGCGGCGAATGGAGGCTGGAGCATCACAATGCACGCTCGCTTCAACCCTCTCACTTCCAGCTGCCAGGAGGAAGAGAGATGGAGGGAAAGAGATTGTCTGGAGAATAATAAACACCCCCTTGTTCTCGCTTGCTCACTCCACCCTCGTCTTTAATTAATTTTGTATGTGCGCGCGCGCTCACGAGAATGGAGTCACGGTCGCGAAGGAGAGAGCGAGTACGCGCTCGCGCGCGCGGAAGATGAAAAATAATAAATGAGAGGGGCGCGGTGGTGCACCACCGCCTGTTCTTCTCTCTCTTAGAGCGTGGAAGGGGGAGAGCCGCCGCGGTGGCCGGGAGTCCACTTGAGGTCGTGGAATATAATGCGAGAGAACGATGCACGTGCCGGAACTCTGTCTTTCTCTCCCTCCCAACTCTCTCTGTGCACCCCGAGACCGCAGTCGCTGTGTACGCACGCTCGGAACAAAGCACTCTCGTTTTTTTCTCTCGCACGCGTGCGCTCACTTTTTTATTATTCTATTTCGCCCGTAGCCCGCCGAGGAGTAAGAGAGGAGATCGCGTGCTGGGCTTTTTGCTTTTAATTTAAAGCACGCTCACGGCTCTGTGGCTGCTGCTGTCAAAATTCGCGCAAGTGTGCTCTACCGCCGTTGTTGCTGCACTACTCGATGATGAATTTTGAAAACGATCTAGCGTATATTTCGGTTGCTGCGAGTTGAGTAACGTGCGTGGTTTTTGAACATATCAAGCGTAGAAAATAGACACGATCTCTGGTAGCAATAAAAAATGTTTAGTCAAACTAAACAAAAGTTCAAATGTTGTATTGGTCGTATCTATAATCAAACTCGAGAAAAAATGAGAAATAAGAAATATTTCATTCTTGACAGACTCCAAGCTTTTTAAGCTTGACAATCTGTTTTTTAGACAGACCACCAGAGTGCGATCGCAGCGGTAAAGTGAAAAAATGACATGCGCAACACAGAAGCATGAGCATGGCAAGGAAGAAAAGTTCTCTCGTTGTTGTCGAGTAAAAAAAGGATGAAAACGAAAATGCACTCGCAGTGGTGACGAGGGAATGCAGCGCAGAGAAGCAGCAGAGAGCAGCTGCTGCCGGGACTCATTCAGATCTGCGCGCTCGCGTTCCACGGAATTCGCGTGGCGTGCGCATCTTCGCTGTCTCTCTTACTTCCCCCATCCGTCCGCGTTCGTCCTCTTTCTCTCTTCCTCTTTCTTTCACGCGTTCCACACTTGCTGCTCGCCTTTCGTCGTAAAGGTATATGTCCGCTCACTCTCTTCGGTCGCGCGCGAAACACTATGAATAAGCTCGCGTGAAGAACAAAAACAGTGTTGCGGGAGCTTAATGAATTTTCGTAAATTAGCAAGGAACGTAGGCGGTGTAGGTTGGTTATTGACCTCGTTGAATATCTCTTGTATATATAAGCTAGTTTTAAATAGGCTTATAATACACGTACTAGTAAATAGCAAATATTTATTATTTTCCCTATTTCTTGTATGTTTGCGTACTGTACGGCTACAAAGTACTAAATCATCATAGAGACAAGTATACTTATAATTACTGAGAGTAATTTTCATCGCTAACCGAAATTCTATCCCGCAGCATATTCCTCTCCCCCGAAACTCCTCCATTCTCTCGCAACATCTCGCTCTCACGTGCAGATCTCCGTGGCTCCATTCTCAAAAGTCCCTCGACGGAGCGCATAATTGCCATCTATCTGGATTCAAGAGCATACACAAGCCCGCAACGGCCTTTCTCGCTCGTATATAAATCTCGTGGCGTATGTACGCGCGTGTTCTCTCTCTCTCTTATTCGCGGGCGCGCGCATGCGCACGGCCGGATGAATTTAGCCGTGGCCTCGGCTATTTCCGTCCCTTCTTACGACAATATATCTGTCGCATTATGATTCGCGTGGTCCATTGTGCACCGCGACCTGCTGCTGCTACTGCTGCTGCTGTTGCAGCCGCAAGATTTGTGTGCCCCCGCGCCTATCGGCGTAAATATAAGGATCTGAGTGCCGGTGCGCTCGACTTGACATGTTCATTCGGATTTAAGATGTATTATTCGTTGTGCTGCTCATTTCGGATGGTGAACTGCGTAAGATTCTATGGTGTTTAAGGACACCTGATTTCCCTATACAAGGTACGAAGGTCATAGGTGAAAGTTTTCTTTTTATTTAGGAACCATTGAGAGACTGAACAAAAGATTCATTATTGTAATTCTTTCATTATGGCCATAATTATATATACCGGTATATACACGGATGTCAGTTTCACGAGCAAAGTTTACGAAAAACAATATATATAACTGCAATGTTATATATTAAGTAAACCTTTGCGTCACACAACGGCAGCTGAAAAATTTCCGAAGATAGCTTCGAAAAAGTATATGAAAAGAACAAACCAGGCATTGTTCGATACGCGACAAACAGCCGCGCACACATTTTTCGAGTATCGTGCGATAACGTTACACACACATACACACACATATATATGTGTATATATATATATATATATATATATATATATATATACAGCGAACGAGCATTGTGGATTATCCAACTGTCCGCGAGCTCGGCTCCCAGATGAGTCTCTGTCTTTCTCTTTTTTTTTCAATATACAGTAGTCCAACGAACACGCACACATACACACCCATATCCCTCTTTCTTCGTCACTAGTCGCGCGCTATACGCGAGATAAAAAAACGAACGAAAGAGCGAGCGCGAGAGGAAAAAATGAAAGCGCCGATTGTGTGCGCACACGCGGGAACGAGAGACAATCGCTGATGCGAGACGTGTATATATATATATCGGGAGCATGGCGCGAGGGTGCGATCGATAAAAATGATAATAAAAACGAGCGTGGAAAACACAATGGTAGCACTGTATGTCGCTGGCTCGCGCGAAGAGTCTCGCGTACCGTGTGGCACTCGGACAATGAGGGAACGGCGCGCCTAAAGTCGCTGCAGTTATAACAACCTCCGCGCCAACAATGCCGCCGCGCGCTAGATAAGAACAGCCGAGCTGCGACTGCTGTTGTTGCTGCTGCTGCTGCTGTGACTGTTGATGCTGCTGTTACTGCAGTCACGTTGTCCTCGTTCTGTTTTGTGTGATATTTTCCTTTTGTTTCTTATTTCGATTGTTTTGCGAGCTGCTGCCGCTACGGCTGTTATGTGTCGCGATTTTCCGAATGTGAGGGAAATGAAATGTATAACAATTTCCTCTGTTTCCACTTTTCTTTTTCTTCTCGCTCTACATTATTATTATTTTAAATCTTTTTCTATATAACAGGGATGAATTTTTGGCAAATGAAAAATAAAAAATAGCTTACTTACATAAAACATAGCAATGAAAATTTTGAAATATACTCGGCCTTTTTTGTTCCTACACATGTACAAAGAGCCACAAAATGAGCCTGCGTCACGTTAGCAGGTCTGAAAAAGTACACAAAAGTCCCAGTCGTATTACGTCGAGTACACACGTAGTAGACACGAGTACAAGCGTTTTGTAATCCTCGCCTGTCGCACAAGGGACTTTCATGTGTGTATAAGCTTTTTCGCACCTACTCGTGCCCTTAAATCAAACGCGACGCCGGCTCGTCTCAAGAAGTCCGTCTAATGGCGTAATGCCTTTTTGACTCGTACAAGCCGCGTGTACGCACACGCTCAATTACGAATAAAGTCGTTCGTTTGCGCGAACAAGGAGCTGGTGTGTTTCGAGCGTGAAGACTTTTACGCGCCGCTGCGACCGCCGAGAATTAACGTTTCTTAAGGCATTTTTCTTTCCTCACGAGTCATGGAGAAAAGGCAAATAACTTCGCTTATTTTAATTACGACTGTTTCTTAATCCGCCCTTTTAATGCCGTAATTTTCACGTTCGTTTTAAACGCTGACGATATATAAACTGACTTATGAGCTGTAATTTTAACTATTCGGCGCCGTGCATGCGAGTGGATTTTTTTTATTTGCACGTGCTTTGTGAGCGAAAGCTGCGAAAGTGCTTCAACTTTTCTGAAGTCGCAGTTGAGCTTTTCGTATTACGTTTAATCTTAGCTTGGGCGTGTCTCGAGGACTAGAACGCGAGGCTATTATTTGAAATGTATTAAAATAAAGAAAAAAAGGAAAATCGTCATTTATTTAAAGCAGGGTGTCATAAAGTAAAGTTTTTTTTGCTTTGCAGGGAAGGGCAAAGCAAAGCGAGTATAAGAAATTCGTCTCGCTCTACGAGAAGGGATGATCGTCCAGCACTGATAAATTAATGAAAGAACCGCACGTGACTTCGTACTGCCCGATGTGCGATCGAGGTCTTACGTGACCAAGATACCAATGTGCCAACTTTCATGTTAGCTTCCTAAACTGCTCTTATACTCCCGGTCTCTCCTATATTTGATTTAACGTCCAATACATTCTGGAAAACCGTTATTAAATTATCGAAAGAAAGTAATATTTTATATTACAATTGTTATTTGAACTTTGCAAGAAATGGACTATAAGCACTGTTATATATTTGTTTAGATAAATTCAGTTCTCGTGCTTAACGATTTATTGAATGAAATGAATTAAATATATATTTATAAAATGAAATGAAAAACTTATTTTGCACACCAAAAATACTCGAAATTACTCGGTTAAGCAAATACTGCGAATTTTACAAAGCGTGTCGGCGAATTGCGCCCATTATTTATTAAATCGAGAGTTTGTATGCGTTCGCGTGTGTATGCGCGCACTTCTGAAAAATCTATTTACCGTAAAAACAGAATTTTATTGATTTGGCCAAAGCGACAAACAAATAAATTATACACCGGCAGAATACGCCCGTGCGCAGGCGTACAACAAAAATACGCTCCCTTTTAAAACGAGGCTGCACTTCGAACAAGGTCAAATCAAACATGATGTTCGTAAAACCGTGTATAAATAATTCTGACTGTTTACTTAATGAATCCCTTCTACCTTCGCTCTTTCCACCAGCCCGCAAATTCTACGTATCCATTACTATATAAAATCACACGTGTATACGCGCATCGAATCGAAACTCTGTAAAATGAAAGAGATAAAGCGTACACCAACAACGACATTTCGAATCGAAAATACAGACGCCAATTACGCCCGAGGTCAACTGTAGAAAATAAAAAAAAACAATAAAAAGGATAACTCAGACACAAATAAAAAGACAGACGTAGACGTGAAAAGAGAGCGAGAGAGAAAGATAGAGAAACACGCTGAAATAAAAAGACGAGATAAAAATGTCGGCGTGAAGCTTGTCGGTCGGGACGCAGGGTCACAGAGAGCGAGAAGGGAGGGAAATTGAGAAAGAGACGGGGGTGCACAGTTTCAGCGCGAATAGCATCAGAGTCGACGGGTTTAATGAGGTTAGTTGCAATTACATGCGTTAGTACGATACGAGAGAGAACGGGAGAGAATGAAAGAGAGAGAGAGAGAGAGAAAGGGAGGGCCTCAGTGAGCTTCCATCCTTTTGCAAAGGATGGGCGCGGCTGCAAAGGATTCAGAGCTGTCGCTAGTACACAGATGTACGAGAAGAAGGAAAAAGAGGGGAGAGAGAAAAAGCGAAGATAAAGAGAGAAACGACTGGTAGCTGCAAAAGCTGCAGATCGATTGAATTATTATGCGCGTCTTTGAAGTGCTAATGATTTGTTTATGGAAAGCGGGCAACGGAGCAGGGATTTAATACGACATTGCAAAATCGATCAACCTTTTACTATACGGTTGTGTCGGTGTAATTTTTAATTAACGCACACTAATGATAATAAGTAATTTAATAAAACTAGATTTTAATGATCGCTTTACATAGAAATGTAGAAGGGGATGAAAGTATCGGTTAAATGTTTTTTTTTTATTCGAAACAAACATTATATTTATAAAAATTAACTAGAAAAATGTGATAAGCAAGCTTTTCATTAAAATATTTACGAAATGTTTTATGTCTGACTAATTTAAGGCCTCAGATCTACTCAACCCGTATAGCAACAGGCCTTTGAATTTCCGAATAAATCAAATCTTTACTTCGACCGAATGAAAAAAAAAGTCTTGTGAACTCGCAATGGGTACGCAAATAGACCACTGCAGTAGTAGCTCGACGGCAGCAAATGAAAAATTAGGCACAGGCGGAGCTCAAAGACAGAACTTTTTTCCTTGTTTATTACGCGGTGTTAGCGCACAGACGCAGAAAGAGACAGCGGGGAAATTTGACAAGCCACGTAGCGCCTGAAGGGTGGGAGTCTGCGTTTAAGGGAATAAAATGTGCGTTAACACTCTGTCTCTCTCGTACTCGTTAAAGCAGGTGAATAGCGCAGATCCGCGCGCGATCAAACGTCAGCGGCACCGCGACGAGATAATTCTTTGATCGTCCCCCCTCTCCTCCTCTTCACCACTCGCAAGTACGCGCACTCGCGTGAGACCCGATGCCGCGGCGCGTGACAAAAAAGGGTTTATTTTTTTAACTTGAAAAAAAGAAGTCGGTGTGCAAGCGAGCTACAGCGACGCTCATTTAGCTGCAGAGGTACAAACGAACCGGCTGCAGCGGCGTTGAAAAATTGCGGCGCGATTCCGGGGGAAGATCCCCTCGCGGAAAAGAGAAGGGAGGGGTAGAGAGCGAGCTCGTATCTGCAGCTCTACTGATGCGCTCGCAGCTCGCACGTGCATCGCAAAGATTACGTCGGCGGTGTATGGCGATGCGCGCGACTGGCTTTCGTGTGTAAAACATCGTTGCGCCGCAAGAGCTTTCATTATCGGCCGTGCAGGGGGGCCTTAAAGATCTTGTAATTGTCGATTTCACTTGACGAAGGTTCGCCGAGCTTCCCGTCACCTTGCGCACATGGTACACGCGTTGGAAGATAAACGGGACAGATGCTCGATAGATCTATACTTGTACTATAGCTTTCCCGGGACTGTGAGAAAGCGAATTGTTGCCTGATTGTGGGAATTGAATTTTGAAAGCCGATATTGTACAAGAGTGTGTGCCTTTTGAAGCCCACGATAAACGTGACTGTAATTCATAAACCATACTGGAAGCTAATTTATTGTTCATATTTACGTCGGATATGTGGTAAAAGTACGCTCGGCTCTGCATACAGTGCGGCTCTTAATAACTGCACTATATACACGGTAGTGCGCGTGTATTTCGAGCAATGAATGTCTTTATGCTATTTACGCAGGCATAATTACGTATCTTAATAGGTTTTATAATTTAAACTTGTATTTGAGATATATTACTTTGGAATGCTCGTGTCTTGGCCGCTATGCAAATCTTTGTACGCGAGCTGCACCGCGCGCACTAATTGATTACAATGCCTATATTTAGCTCGCGGAATTCAAGGGATTTTGATTTATATCCCGCGAAGCTAACATTAAATCCCGTTCTCGCGAAATTAATCGCGCGAGAGTAACGCCGCAGATATCACCGTGCGAGCCTATCGTCCATTTGAAAATAAAAAAAAAATATGACAGCTGGTATACAAAAAAAAAATCCATCTCGAAATATCACCTCTCCATCCAATCCTGCGAACGTGCGCGCGTACATAGGTAGTAACAAAAAAATCTTTCTCGCCCGACAACTATATGAATGCGCGCGCGCGCGGGCAAAACACAATATCGATGAAAGTCGGATTGACTTTCTTTTTTTTTGTATAGCCAGACCGAGTATATGTATGTAGGGGTAGATAGAGAGACACGCAATCGCACGGGTATATCGACAATCAGACATGCCAGCTTTGAAGCGTAAAATCGCCATATACATATATACATATATTTTCGCACACACGCGTCTGCCACAATATCGGTGCGACAGTCGCAAGGGGTATGGGAGGGCGCTTCATAGCAAGTAACAACATTCTATTGACAGATATGTATACCTAGTACCAGCCGTTTGTGTATGTGTGTATGTATATATAATAGTAGTCTCGGCACGAGGCTCGTCGCGCTGCGTCGCGACCGGCGATGATTATACTTGGTGATCACTGCCCTCGCACAGTGGCGCGCGGCGCTATATTGACAAACGAAGCCATCATCCGCGCGTGTATACGTTTCCATTTCTCTCCCTCTCTCTATCTCACTCGCTCCGGCTTTGTGCCGCTCGCGCACGCGTGTTTGTTCGCGTGTAGGTGTGTTTGCGCCCCGAGCGTATACGGGAGGGAGGAAGGGAGGGAGAAAGTCCATCCCAATGAACGTCCGCCCACAATACACCGCTAATTCCCATAAAGCGCGAGCGCAAGCTGCACCCGCCACTTGATATACGCAAATGGACAAACGCGCCTGTTTCCCTTTGTGCTGGATTCGCGGGATCGTTTCTCTCTCTCTCTCTCTCTCTCTCTCTCTCTCTCTCTCTCTCTCTCTCTCTCTATACCCTTCGCTTCGCGCGCCGAATCGCGGATGAGGGCGAATAATAACAACGGCGCGTGGTCAACCCGAAAGCCAGAGCGCGTATATTCGTTGATCCGTATGCATTACGGGATCCGAGAGAGCTGCGAGTTCATCATATACGCGCGTTTTGTTCGCGTTTGCGTGTACGGTTATGTATGTACGTATATGTGTGTGGCTATGTATCCCAGAGCGGATTCCCTCGCTCGCTCGTTCGCTACAGTTATTTTCGCGCTGTTTGTTCGAGCACGCTACATATGAGCCGAATTTTGAGAGCCCTTTTATAATGTCGACGCTAGCACTAGTGAGAGAGAGAGGTGGAGAGAAAGAGAGAGGATTACCCCGCGCTTTGACCGTTCAATCGGGCTTGTATGAACGTTTCTTTTATTTCGTTCGTTTGTTTGTGTTGCCTTTTTATAATAAAAAAAAGGGTAAGCCGGATGATTGTTGTTGGATTATCGATTGTGATGTCCCTTGAATCGCAGCGTTCTTACTGTGTTTTCTGCGTTTTGTTAAATAAAGCAATTTCGATTCGTGCATACGTTGCTGGTTGGTTGTATGTTGGATTTCATGGATTTGCGTGCAGCAGTTTTGAAACTGATTGAACAGCTTTTTGCTTTTTTTTTGTAAAGCAAGCTCTGAGATAATGGAAAGCTTTCGGAGATAACGTAGAAACGAGTTGACAAAACTTTAATAATCAAATAGAAAATTGCTGGAATATGGATGTTCAATATTCGACCCTTTATTTTGTGAGTTGAAATGTTTTTACGAGATGTAATATTGTATATTATTGTAAAATAAAAGTATAGTTTGAAAAAAAATTATTATAGTTATAATACGATTTAATAATATTGAGATATTTTGATATTAAAATATCCACAAATATAACTTGTATAGTCACAGCTATAGTCTTACTGATTATGATACAGAAATAAAATAGAAAAAAAGACACACAATGCTTCTCATGCTGTCTACCTTTTGAAAAAGTTGTTATGATGAAGAGAAGAAACTGACCTCGATAGCATTAAATGAATTTTCTCATGACATAAAAGTGCATTTAGAGTGAATGAATAAAAGAAAAACTAAAAACAAAACATTCAAGGAGATCTATCCAATCTAATAACGAATCAGCAATAATGGTATTGTAAATAACATTTTTAATTATATAATTTAGCAACTGCAGCCTTGAAGTTGCAAAATAATGACTTTTTTATTTATTAATCTCGTTCTCAATGATTGCACGTTATCAGTGTGTTGTCTGTATGAACATGAAACCCTGTAGGAGTTTTTCTCGCCATACTGAATCATTTCTTTTGCATTCCGCGTGATAGTACATTTGCAAAGAGATATCGGGGCTTACACCTCGTCTCACGATGTCGAAAACAGCATCGCCGCAGTAGCAGCTGCTGTTGCAGCGCGGATACGTGTGCGTGCCAAGGAACACGAGCGTAAGTGTCATATACGCGGGCACGCACGTACGTCCCATCTCGACTACCTTCGTCGTCTCGATAATACCGTCTCTCTCTCTCTCTCTCTCGCTTGATCTCGCGCTTGATCTCGCGTTTGTCCTGCGGGGCGTGACGTGCTCTTGCAGACGTATGTATATCCTAGCAGCCCATCATAGCTGCGATCGATCGGTATAGTCATTCTCAACGACGAGATGACAATCTCGCAAACAGAGAAAGAAGAATGCACGACAGTCAGCGCCACACCTGTGCGCAATGCCAGCGCGTGTATATCGCATATATAACAGGTGGAAAGGTGTGCAAAGCCGAGCGATAGAGACTGAACGAAAGAAAGAGATGGAAAGAGCAAAAGAGGGGGCAACTACTGCGAGAAGAGATGTATATATAAGAAGGAGAAGCGAGATCCCCACTCGAGAAACTCCGCTAAGTTGAGCTGCACGCGCGCGCACAGCGACGACGACGGCAACGACGACGACGACGGCGGACACTATACGCCCTCCACGAAGTGAGAGGAGGAGAAAAACGAGACCGCCTTCCTACTCCTACGCTCTCGCCTACTGCCTCGTCGACACTCTTTTTCTCGCTCGCCTGTCTCTCTTTTTACGGCTGCCTCTTTCTTGCTATCTCTATTTTTCTTTGTCGCGCGCGCGACGCTGCCTCCCGCTCTCTTCCGCAGATTTTTCCCCTTTTCCCTCTCTTTTTCTCTGTCTCTTCTCCCCTGCGATTACATGTAGGTATATATGTGTCCGAGGGACATTTCCTTTTCTCTTCTGTCATTGTGCGCGCAGCGCATTCATGAGAGCTTTGTATTCCTAGGTGAGCGCGTGCGGGGGAAAAGCACGCCGATAAAATGGCGAGTGCGCGGGTGTAGAGCTTCCGCTTGGGCGTCGCGAGTTTCTTTTCGCTCAGCATTTTTCTTGTTTATTCGATTTTCGCAGGCTTGCGGCGAGGTGGGAAATTGGTTTAGTCTGAATTCTCTGAAATATAGGACTGCACGTGCTAAATTGTCTGCGAGGATATGAACTGCGAAGTGGGCGTGCTGCGGGTCGACAATCTTGTTTTTAAAATGCTGTTGGAAAAATATAAACTGAAGCGAGTGCGAGGTTTTTATTTTATCAGTATATTAAGCCTCAATCTTATTTTAGATAAATAATTTTTTTATAAGAGCTTACACTTTTATTCAAGTAAAAGAAGCTTAAAATAATTATACTCAAAATGAAAATGGCATGAGTATAAACATATTTACATAAAATAAGCTTATCATGCAAAATAATAATAATAATAATTCGTGAAGTCTCTGTACAAGGAAGATTGGAAAAAATGTTCCGATTAACCGCACCGCACACATAGTGGCTAATCAATAATTCCAAAGCCAGCAAGAGCAAGAAAAATATATTAGTCGATCGCTAATCAAGTCACAACAGATTTATATTTCTCGAGCTCATAATGATGATTTGCATTATGCTCGCGACGCGAATTTATCCACTAGCAAAATTAATATTATACACGTTCCATAAATTTTTATCTTCGCCGTTAGTCTACTATTTCAGCCACTGATTTCGATTTCAATCTACTCTTGAACGCAAATCGCAATCGTACACCTCATTATATCAAATCTCGCCGTCGTCTGTATACACGTGTGCGCAACTTTAACTTTTTCCGGTCGCGCGCCGCTTCCTCTCTTGTTTTTTTTTTCATCTATAGGTATATTACACTTCTTGCTCGACTCTGCGTTGAATAGCGACGCAGCACGCGCGCACGACCCTCGTGTCCTGTCTATTGAAAATCACTCCTGGATTTTTTTACTGCGCGAAAGACCACTCGATCTTTTACTCTTATGTGCATGTGCGTTTTCAGTATCCGTGAGAGCGTCACGAATATATATGCGCGCGCGCATAAAACGTGGTAGCCACGCGAGCCGCGTGAATATTGCAAACCGAACTGGATGCTGCTGAGCGCGAAATAGTGTAATATATACGTGGTCGATCACGAGTTATATTGTGTTTTAGTAAAAAGTACTTGAGTAAAATTATAGGTTATGTTAGTGTACGCTGTAGTACTAGTACTTTTCAAAACTTGTGAAAGTTTTGTTCTGTTCTTAACTACCACGTCTAAACAATATTTTTGTTTTACTATAATAACATCCGTGGTTTAAACTAAAAATTAAGTAAATAGGCTTTCACTATTATAGCAATTTAATTCTTTTGAAAAATGTATTCTAAACGAGTAAAACGAGCGAATATTAAAAAATCGTTTTCTTCAACAACATATAAGACATTATTAAATTATTGATAATGAACTGGTTATATACTGTGTTTTTCCGAGAGGTGTTTCTGTAACTTCAAGTTCAATTGACGTCGATTTCAATTAAAAAATAAGTATAATCGTAACAAAGTGACTGACGTTTGTTCCAAATCAGCTAATCAGTTATAATCATTTCTTTGTGACGTTTGGCCGAATCTATTTAATTTGATAAACTTGTCAAAAACAAAAATTTGGACAAATCGGTACTTGGACGGCGTGCAATCATCAGAATTTGCCAAAGAAGCAGATCGCTCTCTAAAAGAAACTAGTCGCAATTTTTGCTAAACACACATTTCCGTGCGTGCCGCTGACGAGCGACGCGCGCGTGTATTATATACATCTCGCGTGGCAAACAACGGACCGCGAGAACACAACGCTTCACAATATACACTACATACATATACAACATAGGTGTCTCTCTTGCTGCGCGTTCGCTCGCGATCGATCGCTCACGCGAAAAGCGAAGGTTCCAGCGCGCGGTCCGACCTCGCTGGCAAAAATGCGAACGCGTGCAGATAATGCACGTGTGCCTGAACGCATATACGCCAGCGCTGTACGCGTGCATCAACGTCATTACACTCCCCATTTATGCCCTCGCGAGGAGCCAGAGAGAAGGAATCGGCTACTCCTTCTTCTTCTTCTTCTTCTTCTTCTTCTTTCGATGATGCGCCGCCGAGCGAGTGTATTATCTCGTTTCTTTATTTTTGGGGGATGCTGGTATTATGTGCGATGCAGTTGAGAAACGGCGAGAGAAAGAGAGATACATGTTCCTCGAATGCATCTCGACGGCTGCATGTCGGAAACTTTCTTCGAAAAGTTGTGCCCGTGAGAAGAGAGAAGCGATTGCTCATCGCTTATTGCGCGGGAGCCGATCTTGCGTTTCTCGGGATGTAGGCTGTGAATCATTTCGAACGAATCCATTGTCGACGTGGCCGCGGGGTGAAGTTGCACGAGAAATTGCTGCACACCCATTGAAACCTGTGTTTATAACTGAAAATACTTTCGAGATTGGCTGAACTAATGAGGCTATGTTTGCTTTCCGTAGATGTGATTTTTGCTTTTCTTTCAAATTTCTAAATAATAAGGAGAAAAAATTAAGAACTTCATTTTCTGTATTCAGGACTTAACATTTAAATCGTACTCCAACACTATTAAAAGAGTATTCATTTTTCTTTCTCTATAGAGTTGTTAATCAAATACCACCAAAAGCTTCTTCTCTCTTTCTCTCTTCTTAATTCTTTTTCCGCAAAAGATTGCTTTCGAAACGCTTTAAAGCCTCGAAATAACAAAATAATTGCTATCATTATTCTCATTATTTGTAAAGCGAGCGTATATAAAAGGAGTATTCCGGCTATTACCGTTTTTATTTTTTCCATATCGAAAAGCTCGAAAGCTCTCTTTTCGCTCTCTTTCTCTTCCTCTGTACTCAGTGTAGCCGCACACAAGGGATTTCAATCTGGCTATGAATTATACCGTTCTATAGAAGCTCGTCCGAGAATAAACACGCAGGATTATAACGAATTAATATGCGCTTGTGTGCCTGCTTGCTATATACCTCTCTTACTCACTCTCTCTCTCTCTCTCTCTCTCTTTCTCTCTCTCTCTCTCCCAAAATGGATTGATACAATTCTGAGCGCGCTTGCACGCAGATTATAAGGCTGCTGCTACTGCTATATAGCAACAGCACTGGTAGACACGGCGCAAAGTTGGAACGCGCGCGGATCAATAAATCTACGAACGTATATTTAGTTATCTTGGATCTCGCGGGGAGCGCACTCGTATTCTTGTTATGTGTTATCTCACCGGTATTATACGATCGGCTGTGATATTTCAGTCGTATACTACTCGCCACGGCCTTCCTTGCGCGCGGCGCTACACGCGTTCATGGCTTATCGCTGAACGCGACCGCCGTTCCTCTTCGCGAGCGACGATTACTTCGTGGTCGCTTATGAGTTTCTTTTTTCGGGGACCTCGTCGCGGTGACTTCCTGTGTCGCTTTATTACGCAGTCGCTCATGCTGTCTCGGCACACGCGTGCGTCTTTGCTTTTCGCGAACACACAAACAAGCTCGGCCTACTCGGCTGGCGATATAGGGGGAAGCGTGGGTAGAAAATGGGGTTAATAGCATTTTCGAGCGGACGCTTCTTGATCAAGTAGCCTAGTGCAATGCTGTTTTTTAAACAAAACAGAATGTCTTAATGATCAGTCGCATTAATTGTTTATTGTATTTATTTATGTTGTAAGGCAAGTTTAAGATTGAATGGCAGAGAGGAGAGTAAGTTATATATATGAAAATTAAAAAGAATTATCAATTAAACATGAATGAATTATAATAATGAAGAAGAAGAGACTAACCTTAGCGGGATCCTGATGCATGATCAGCTGCTCTCTGATCGCTTGCAGCTGCTCGATGAAGTCAGAGATCCTGCGCTCCTTCTCGGCGACATTATCAGCGCTGAGAGCCCAGGTGAGGGCGGCTGCCGCCTCGTTCGGCTGGCCCGTGTCCACGCTGGGCATGCGGCTCGCGCTGGTCGGCGATGGTGCCATGCTGTTCGCTACGCTACTACTGCTACTACAACACACATAAACAAGAAACAATTAATTTGCCGTATATACATACTCTCTTTAATTATAATGCACACATATATATCAAATGCTATATAATAATTCTTTCTTTGATTGCGCCGGAATATAATAAGCCTCGACTATATATATGTATAACAGTCCTTGAGTTAATTAGCGCTTCGTTTATTCATTATGTGGAATTAGTTTCGATGTCATTTGTATACGCGGAGTGGTAGTATATAGGAAACAGTCACTGCCGCGCTCAATTCAGTTGATTAGTTTAATGTTCATATATAACTTGTCCAAGTGTTTTTTTAATAATCCATGATGCAAAAACGGATATTATTCTAAATTAAAAAGAAAAAAAATAATACGTAAAAACCGTGTAGCTTTCTAGTTATTTGACCTTATTGACTTTCCTGGTAAAGTAAAAAAATGTTTTAAATAATTCACGTTTATAAACTACAGTTAAAAATTATCATATTCTGCGATAGGTTTCTAAAAAATTAAAATCCTCTACTCCAGTAATGTTCAACAATGAATACACGAAACAGGCACATTGGTAAGCGAACAGAGTAGAAAAAGGTGAGCGCTACTCTGTCCCGCGTTTTGTCTCGCGCGACCCGTATTATACGCTCGTCCGGTGTGGTCCAGGCCACTCTTTCTCTCTCTCTCTCTTTCTCTTTCTCTCTGACTGGCTGCTGCAGGGGCTTCGCGCAGCCCAGTGAATAATAGATGGGGTCGCGGCCGCGCAATCTCGCGTGGGCCGGGGCGAGTGTTTGCGCCGGTGATGGGCTACCTCCTCCTCCTCCACACCCCCTCCACCTGGCAGCAGTAGCAGCAGTGGCAGGGGCCACCCCCTTTTATACCGCGCGAGGGCTCTTTTATGCCGCGGGAAAACGGACCACGAATAAGTGATGCACGGCGTCCATTGTGGAGCCAGCCACTCTCTGTATAGCGAATATATACTCATGCCTCTCTCTCTCTCTCTCGTTCTCTTTTCTTTCTCCGCGCGCTTCATCTTCCTCGCTTTTTCCGACGGGAGAAGAATGCGCGAGTGAGCGAATGCCTGGGCTGCCACCGCTGCTGCCGCAAGGCTGAGTCCTTCGCCAAGCGCTGCCAAGCGCCCAATCTTCCGTATCTAGGCCAGTGTGTGCGTGCGCGCATCAGCTGCTCGAGCGTCATAAGCAGCACAGCGCGATTGAATACCAAGGGACACACGCAGGATGACAGAAAGCAAAGTTTGCGTATATTGATAACTTTTCAAATTTTGCCTCTGTGCATTGTTAGAGCAAAAGCTTGATTGCTATTGATTTAAATCCATTTTAAAACATTTCTAACGAAATTATTCTTGAATTCTCAATAATTTACAATTATAGATATGAATTTACTTTATTTTATTGAAAAGAATTTGAAAAATATTGAAGTTTTAGTAAATATAGTTTTAGTCAATATAGTTTTTAATAATTAATATTAAAAAAAGGATTTCCTTTAATTTTTCGTATATAGAAAATCTTAAGCCAACACTTTAAAGCAATCTATCCAACCCAATAAATTTAGCGGTATTAATCAGCTCGCAACGCCGACTAATTTAAATAGCTGATTAAATATCAGTTTATCAAACGGTCCGTGTCACGAGACTTCACTTTTAATTACGATATGTATTTTTCGCGTCATTAATTAAAGCCACAGTCAGTAACCATTCAATTCGAAATCTTCCAAAACTCTCTCTCTCTCTCTTCATCTCTATGTCTGACCCCTTTTTTCGCAACAAAAATTAATTTCTAATAATGGCCTCTCTCGTAAAAAAAAACCACATCACATACTCAGCGCACAAAAGCCCCTTTGCCCGGCGGCAACGCGCCTGTCGCCGTAAACTAGGGCAGCGAGATCTCCGCACAGCAAACGTACGAGTATATCTTACACGCGTATATGTACATACTTTTCCCGCGGGAATTAAGGAGGAAAAAGTCTCCCTCTTATCACTCTTAAAAAAAACTGGATAAGCATCGATATGGTTTAGCCCGCGACCCTTACTTCTGCTTTACTCTTTGCAGCTGTCAGTGACAAAAGCCTCATCTGTTATTATTGTCCGTTTTCCGGGACGCGCGTGAACCGACTGAGACAAATTGCCGAGTAGCTAACTCGCGTTCACTCTCTCGCTGTTTCTCACTCTAGACACCTTTTCTCTCTGCGTCCGTCTCTTTCGACTTGGCCGCTGCCCGCGTAATGCGATTTCGAGTAGAGGTACTACTGCTGCTGCTGCCGTGCGCAATCTCTGCGAGCGTGATAAATGCAAGACACATGTAGGGAAAGAGAAAGAGAAGAGAGACGAAAAGAGAAAACGACAGAGGGAGAGAGAGAGGGCAAAAAGAACGCAGAGTTCCGCTTTCATCGGAATCTTCTTCTTCTCTCTCTCTCTCTCTCTCTCTCTCTCTCTCTCTCTCTCTCTCTCTCTCTGCGTAATTATACGCGCACGTACTTCAAAGGTTCCTTTTATTTTGTACGTCTTGTAACCGGCCGGAAACAAAGGGGTTGAGATTTCGTTTTAATCTTCGTCGTCGTGTGCACCGCTCGTGTTCGTTTGATTGTTGATACGAGGAAGGGGATCTCGTAGCGTCTAATTGTACCGAGAAGATTTTATTGCTTTTATTATATTATCCGGATCAGTGACAAGTCCCGACAGCGAAGCGTGATTTACCGGCTATATAGCTATTACGTTGCACGAGTTGGTATTCCCGATAAAGTTGCAACTTTTGTAAGCATGTGTTCGCAGTAGCGTGTAGTGGTGCGATGGATATATATAGCCAATGAGGAAAAGACCCGTGCCGAGTATATGTAACCAGTAATCTTTTTACTATTCGTTTTTTAGTAGACGATCAGAGACACGTGTGTATGGCGATGGGATAATGGAATGAGTAATCATTGGATTGTTAAATTATGAATATAAAGCGATAGCGTTTTTCATCGTCTACGTCTTTTTCATCACATAGCACGTCCATTAAGTATACGTGATTGGTACTGACTGATAAGTATTCAACGTCTGTACTTCAAGTTTTGAAATCTATAAAGTTAATGAAAAGAGATCACTGTTATTAATCTCCTCCTAATTTTGCAAAATGGAACAATAACACTATTATCATCCAATTTTAGCACTCGCGCGTCGTGATCCTCTCCTACATTGTTCGTCACGTCGCTGCGGAGCAGTTTGACTATTCTCAGCGATGCGCTCCCGCTCGTACAGCCAGCCAAGAACCGAACATCGCACGCCATTTGTCAAAAAGGCCTTAACCACCCGTCTCCGGGGAACAAGACGGGCTATAAAAGTATCGGGCCATTGTTGTTGGTAAACTCGGTGGCGTTTTGACTGAAATCCAAGCCGCAGCACGAGTCACCTAGGTATAGTATATATATATTGTAATATTCGCGACGCGGCGAGTGAGATTCCACTCCTGGCACAGCAAGCTGCCAAGCTCGAACGTTAAAATTCGTTTTATCAATGCCTCCCTCCCTTCCCATCCCGCGTCATGGATTCGAGACGAGCGAGCTATTGCTAGGAGAGCGACGACGAGTTTATATCGGAGTAACGGATCAATTAGAGCTTCGCGAATACGTGATTTACGCGCTTGATATGGGATGGAAATAGGAAGATTTGATCGATGATATAGGGGACAATAAATTTTTCCTACCATTCAATGGTGCGTTCGTGTTCGGTTATACGACAGTTAAATTTATGCCATTGTAGAGGCGTGTGAAAGCTATAATTAGTATATGGTACTGTTTTAGAGTGAATTATCGGACGATCGTATAATGTCTTCGCGATAATCGGGATAAATTAAAATAATCGGAAACCTCTTCTGCATCGTCACTATCTCGTTTACCAACCAGTGACTTTTCGGTCTCTATAAGTTTACCGTCACGTCTCTTTGAGATTATATTTAAATCTAATATTAGAATAGAGTACACCAAGTATTCTACTGACATAATCAGGGTAACAAACAAACATAAATCTTTGAATTTCGTGAAAAAAAAGAAGCTGGCCCGTTCGTTTAACGAAGAACAATTTCCAAGAATAGTCGAAAGCATTTACAGCGCCGTAAAAAGCTCTATCTTTTGTCTTTATCTCCACAAAAAGGCATCGCGACACTCAAAGAAAAAAGTGTTTCTCCAGGCTCATTGACAGGGGAAAAAGTACATAAGCATCTCTTTCTTCACGCTGGCAACGATAAGAGCGATTAGAGCAACTATTATTGCGCTGGCAATTCACGCAGCCTCTTGTTGACTTGTAATATATGTGCGAGAGCGAGGGTGACGGCGATTACCGAGACAGCGCGACGATAGCGCCTTCTCTCTCGCCTAATTTCTTATCGTCTGTATACCGCAAGGTTCTTTCGCCTCCCCTGCACCTACATATCGGCCCGCGCGCATTGCTTGTCTTACTCTTACTCTCCGATAATACACGCCGTCCTCTTTCTAAATATATATAACTCTCTGGCATTCTTCTCAATTTGACTTGGCTTATCGTCTCGGACACAATTCGGCAGCTACTCCGTTCGCTTTTTCTCGACTGTTTTTTAGTCAACCGGTATTACGGGTCCTTGCTACAGCGCTTGATAAAGCTAATAGGCCTCCGACTACGTGATGAGTCGAGCTGTTTGTTCGCGTCGTCTTTTTTACGATCGAGCGGCCTTTTATGATTTCACGATTCAAATGGACGTTCGGAGTATTTAGTAGTCGCTCGCTCGGTGGCACACGTTCACATTTGCATTAACCCACTTTTGGGAAGTCCCCGATCAAGAGCATGAACGTATTATTCAGTGCTTGATTGTTGTTGCTACTTGTGCGACGAGTAATGACGAAATTACGATAAAAGGTTTAGCGGCTGGTCATTGCGGGTTGGGTAAATTTTCAACGTCTCAGTTACAATCCTTTCTTTTGCCAATTAGTGCGTCGGTGCGCGTTCGAGTTTGTAGTTTTCTGATGGCCGACACGTAACGGCTAGTTTAATTGCCTATAAATAAGACGATGTTCACTGAATAATTTCGAGATAAACCTTTACTATGTATAACCTTAATTGGTGAATTAGCATATATATTTAAATCGCTTGTGTAATAATGTCATTCTTTTAAAAATTTTATGCTTCAACGTACAAAGTAACAGGTTCATTGCAAACGAAAGAAGCTCTCCCTTGGCAAGTAGCAAGGCGGTCGTTAAAATGTCACATGCGAACATTGTTCAGAGAAATTTACTGACAAAATTAACGGTAAGATAATAAAAACATTGGAAAAAAGTGCATTTTAAAAAAAAGCGGGGTAGAAAATCCGTTAAACGCAATTATAATAGACACGTATTTTCAAATAGAAGAAATTTTAATTCAGGCCTAACACTGCCCACCCAATTAGCATAACATTTTTGGATGAACACGCGCTCTGCGTTCCTAAACGTACTGCACCCTTGCGAATATTGATCTGATGTTTGACAGATTAAACAAAGTCTGCTATAAAACAATAGTGGTCATGTTGACAAACCTGTGTGTGTTATGGCTGGTCGGCGTAGACGAGGGCGGCGGCGGCGTCGTCCGCCTGCTGTTGGCCTCCTCGAGCGCCAGGGGCGCGCTGTTGCCGCTACTGTTCTTCTTGCCGGTGAGCCTCTTGAGGACGTCGTCCATCGAGCGCTTGCTGCCCGCGGACGTCGGACCCGTACCGTTGTTGTTGTTCTGCGTGACCGTGTTGTTGTTATTGTGATGGGGATGGTGGTACTGGTGATGGGGGTTCGGGTAGAGCGGCGGCGAGCCGCACTCGGACGAGCTGGCAGGCTGCTGCTCCTGCGTCGAGTTCGTCCTGTGATGGTGGTGATGGTGGTGCTGCTGCTGGGCGTGTTGGGGGTGCTGGGGGTGCTGGGGATACTGGTAGGCGTTGGCCACGGCCGCGAGGTAGTCCGCTGCCTCGGGGCTCCGCGTCACGGCTACGGCGCCCAGGAGCAGCTGCAGCCTCTGACGCTTGGGTGGCGTGGGCGAGTTGCACATCTCGGGCTCGCTGGCCGTGCCCGGGGAGGAGCAGCCCGACGACTGTTCCTCCGCCGGGTGATGCTGGTGGTACTGCGGATGCTGGTGATTGTCGTTTACGTCCGCGTTGTTGTTGCTGCTGAGGACTGCCTCATCAGCGCAGTTGCTCGCGTTAACCGGGAACTCGGCCAACGCACCGCCCGCCAAGGACGAGCCCGTGTCCTCCTCCTCCTCCGCGCCCGCCATCGTGCCTTGCTGTTGCTGCTGATGATGGTGTGGCTGCTGCTGTTGCTGCTGGTGCGTACCGCCCCCGCCCTCCGATAACTTTGTTGGTGGCGATTTCCTCTTCGAGGACATCCTTAGCCTGCGAACATAACAGAAAGTTTTATTATTGGTCCACAAAAAGATTATTGATATGTTTGTGAATTATAGGGTTATGCTGAATTGTCATTTATCGATATGTCGTTGTTTGTTTGCAACCGGAAACAAGGCTTGATACTTTTATCATATCTTATCTGGTTATACGAATGTTATTTGTTGTATCATATAACAAGTAAATCATTTCGATCAAGAGATTCTTGTATCAAGACTACCTTAATTTTTTACTCGAAACATTTACACCATTAAAAGCCAGCAGTGCACTCAATATAGTTGTCGAATTCATTACGGCCTTACGGGGATATAAATAGAATTTTCAATTAAAATTCTTGAACTCTATAACTCGACAAATTTCTGGATTTCCAAACTCGTAACTCGTACAAACAAAGAAACAGACAATCTGCCGTACATATGTATTCGCGGAAGTTAGAAGATTCTCACAGCGTATGGCAATTCGTCTAGCGGAAATTGTCAACGGTCATTAGGGGTCTGGAGACGACGGTGTCGATGCTCGAAATATAGTTTGAAAAGCAAGGCTTGGAAGTCGACGGGTGACGGCGACGGGTGACGGCGACGGGATCTCAACAGAATGGTCTACGTTCCTTACGACTCTCCCTCCCACTCTCTCCCTCTCGTTCCTATATTAAGTCGTTAACGACGGGAGCGACAGTGTATCCAAAATACTGACGCGCCATCTGCTACCTCGCTGTAGCTAGAACTTCTGGTCTATCCGTCAATTTCCGTTTACAAATTACTAAATCTAAATCGCGAAATTAACTCGGTGTGATTCGCGGAAACGGCGATGCAGCAAAGTTTCCATAGGGTATACGACGTACGATAGCCTGGTGCATCGGAATCATTTTCCAGAGCATATAGAAATTGAAAAGTTACACGTGAATAACAGCGTGCGGTTAAATAATTTCTATGAATCCTAATTTTTTCTCTGTATTTAAGTTTGCTGAAGAGGAAAATTCATATTTCTCGAAACTTCTGGGCATAGCTATAACTATAGCTATTAAAACTTTTCAATAAATGTTGTATTTGGTAGAAACTGATTTCATAGAAATGAATATTTATTCAATTTTTTTAAATAAAATCTTACAATGATCATTCTAATACAATTAATATATGAGAATAGAAAAGAAAATAATTTTAAAGTAAACAACTACTTATCGGTATCAAATACGTTTATCGGTCAGCATAATAGAATAGAAATTTTTTACAAGTAGTATGTTGTAATCAAATATGTAGATTAGCTTTATGATCATTACGAAGTAAAAAGATGTTCACGTCACTATACAAACTTGAAAAAATGTATATAAAATGATTATCGTATTATTTCATAGTCTACGTATGAATCTTGCATCATTGGGGAAAATAAAAATAAAAACAATGAAATTAAAAATGTCCCACACACTACTATTAGTAATAAAGATAATTTTTTTTTGGTTATTTTAAATAAAGCTATCTCCACTGCAAAAAATTATTAGCAAAATAATAACCCTCACAGCAATGCATCCCCGCGAAAAACGAAGACATCAAAAGGTTTACCGCCATCTCCGCTTGCCTCTTCAATATCCCCTCACTCCTTAAAAAAAGCAGCAAACATTCGCGCTTACACGCGAGAATCCGCGCGCCGGCGCTCATCTCTCGCGATATGTAATGGGCTATCATTACGTATGCACTGCTGCATCGCCGCAGCCGCCGCCGACATGCGCGCACGCGCGGGCGCATTGTAGAAAGCAGCGCGACCCGCGCGTTCGCAACCGTTAACGTCGACGCGTGACAGATAGCGAGCCGGCGTTATTTATCGGCCGCGCGCCGCCGATATAGCGCGAGATACGCGCGGTCAATTGTGTGGAACGCGCGAGAGCGAGCGAGAGAGAGAGAGAGAGAGCGGGAATTCGCGCGCGCGGCTTCTCTAATGAATCGGACATTCTCGATACGCGCACGCGCGTTGGAAGCGTCCGTGTATATACGTGCCTTCTTTTTTGCCTGTTGAGAGCTGCGTATTACATACGCGCTGCTTGGGAAAACGTGTGTGCCGGCTTGCCTCTGGCTGTACTATATATATGTACGAGCGAGCGCTGGAAATTGTCCTACACGACGGTTAAGCCGTTATAAATCACTAGGGGGCTGATCAAGTTTTCATCTGTACATGACAATTGTTTCGACGCGCAAAAACCGGCCGTATTTATCTAGGAAACACCGTTACGAAGCTTGATTAGCTGATGATTCTATAAAATCTTCAACGCGGAAATTCTAATTTATTACAGGCACTTGTTGGAGAGCTGAATGGTCGCGAGTTCGCTACAGCACAATAAGATAACAATGCCAGTCACCAAAATTGCAAGAATAGAAGCACAAAGAGAATAAAACGATGTATTAAGGCGGGAAGTTGCCGTTTATCGCCGTATTTTTTGTAGCTACAGCGATAATGATAGCAACATTATTGCAAAGAGAAAATATCTTCGCACCAAAAATCTACAAGATTAAGTTGTTGTTATTAGTCGAAGCTACATTTCGTATCAAATATACTGAATAATTTTTTTCACAGAAACGTGATTTTGCATTCATAAATACACAACTGAAAAAAGTGGTCATCGCATGTATTGCAAAACCGTTGTAATCAATTAATGATAACGAGTGTGAATAAAAGCTGCTTTAGGATTTAGATTTTTTGGAATTATTTGTAAATTTTGAAGCATTCATTGTCGGTTGCCTCTAAACCTTGGAGAAACAAACAAAACGATGCCCGCGATATGATGCGAGCCCTCATCAGTTATTACAGCCTCGGATAAACACAGGGAGCGCAGCGCGAGTATATAGAGGAAGCATTTTCGAACAGAGACGATCGCAACCGGACGCAATCACTTCGCGAGCGGTCTAGAGAGATATTGCTCTCTCGTGCTGTCTAAAAAGCTGAACAAAAACAGAAGGCATCGAGTGAAATATTTTTAACAGACCGCCAGATGTCGTCGGCACGGGAATTTTCAAGACCCATCGCATGCGTATTATTTTCTTCAGAATCATATATATATACACAACAAGCACGAAGTGGAACGACGCCTTATTCTCGTCAGCGTTTTCTTTTATGACGACGAGCGTATATTCCTTCCCCCGTCGCCGCTCTTTTCGCTCTTCGTCCGCTCCTTTTGATGTTCTTAAATAAATTCACTTTCCTTTCGCGCGGCCTGCGCGCGCACTTGCGTAATCTCGATAAAGCGAGAGACGTCGGAGCGTCGGCAGATTCGTTCGACGCGCGCTTCATTGTTTCCGATAATCTAGTTACGCAAGGGGGGAAACACGCGATTCATCGACACGACGCGAGAGCTGGAAGCTGCAGAAGAGAGTTGCGTGCGTGAGCTTTTTTACAAGCTCGATATCGCAGGCGCTTACATAATTTCACCGAGTGTGTCGTTGTAAGTGTAATTGCGCATGTCGATTGTGGCGTAGAAAGAATTCAAGTTCATTGTCGGCGAGAATTTTCCGTCGATCCGGATAATGACTGGAGAAATTTATTTCCATTAGTAGAGAGTGAGAATATTGCTTTTTCATTTCAAACTATGACACTTAATTGCTGAAACGGGTAGTCAGATTTTCTAATAAAAATAATATAAGTATATAGTCATTTTGGTAAAGTAGTATCAACAAGCAAGAATAATAGTAGAAAAAAATACATTCGTTCAGTTTGAAAAATATAATTGCTTCAAATCTCCTGGTCGGCCTTTCTTTTCTCGTATAATTTCTCCAGCATTTGTTACGACTATCTCGGCTTAAACATTATGAAATTGCAACATTATAGATATTTAGTAAGCTTAATGGTACTGATACGCAGCTAATCTCTCTGCTACGCTGTTCTATCTCTTTCTCTTTCTCTCTTCATTTCCCTCTTCGTTCGTGTCCATGTGTGCGTTTGCACTTGTGCGCCATAGCTGCGCGCTACGGTTTATCGGGAAAGGTCGAACATCCCGCAGTCACACTTACTCCGCTGATAAATTATCATTGAAAACAATGTTATGACTATATTTAAAATTATGCTGCCGACTTTATAATAAGTGAGAGTGTGGCGGATTATCAATTCCTAATTTAACATAAACTTATTATTAATTTCTTAATACACTCTTTCTCTTAATACTATCTTGTCTGTGTTTTATAATTAGTTACGGTAGTAGATGCTTTTATTTCCTTTTTAACAACGATGAGCTTTCCATACAGTGAAGAGCATAACTCTTCGGTGCAAAATAAAAGTCAATACGTGGCAATTTATAAGATATTACGATGTTTGCATAATACTTAATTATGAGCTTTTTTATCTATTGGTCGCTGATCATGCATAATAATTACGAATAATAATAATTGCTTAGTAGATTCATAGATTGTGATTTTTAAAAGATTCAATAATTGAAAAAATAATAATTAAACGAGCATGGTTATACATAGCTTTATGCCGAACCTGTCCCAACTTCTAAAAATGTCTTTTTTGTGTGGCTTACCGAGAATTGTAAAACAAAACTTTGCAGCTGATACTAGAACTCGGGGGACCTATTAAAATTGATCGTAACGCTCGACTTTCTATTAGTCTTACAATGGAAATGTGTTTTTTTGGGATGCCGCCACATCTGTTGGAGCTCAAGTGACACGTTACAGGAATAAAGTAGGCGGCACAACTCTTCGAGAATTTCAAGACAAACTCTGAGAAAACACATAGGAATTTTTTCCCGTTGTTTTAAAACGTGCTTTATACTGTTCATGCTCTAGAAAATAATAAAAACAACAGAAAGTCACGAGTGTTAAAAGTAAAGTAAATAACATTTTGAAATTATTTTTTGAAGCCTTTACAGTGAAAATACCAGTGAATATTTTTCATGACTACTGCTCATGAATTTAGATGAGCGGAAAAACGATCACAGCAAGTCCACAGCGGCGAACATAACAAGCGCTAAAATATTAATTTCACCGGCGCGCAATTCCTCATCAAAAGTTAATCCCCCGTGCCGCGTTCGCGTAGGTTGAAGTCTCGACTACCCCGTTGTCGTCTATACTCTTGTCATGAAGAATTCAGGGCGCACGCTAAATTTTACATAATCCCCGGCTAGCCCAATAGACAAGACAGGAAAAAGTTGTAGATAACTCAAGAAAATGACCAAGTTCGCGAGTATATGAGGTTGGCGACAGCGACGACGAAGAAGAAGAAGAAGAAGAAGAAGAAGAAGAAGAAGAAGTGGGACGGGGGCGGAAAAGAGGTAGCAGCGGGGGTGGAGAGAAAGCCATATCGTTAGTATTCTTTATAGAAGCACAGGCATGCTCTACATAATGGAGTCCCAGCTAGCTCCACGCTTGTGCATCTCTTCTTTTGAAGCAGCGCGCGGCGGCGTTGGCGGCCGATCTCTTGTTTATGTATGAAGCGCGCGTGGGAGCACAGACCACACCCGCATTTCCCGATGTTCCGCCACCGCGCATTCATAGGGGCTTCTGGCTTTCCAGAGAGAGAGAGAGAGAGAGAGAGAGAGAAAACGAGTAACGTAGTCGCGTGTTTGTGTCGTCGTCGGCTTTTCCGCGCGCGACTACGAAAACTAGAGGGTGGGAGAGAGAGAGACAGAGAGAGTATGTACGCGCGTTGGGACATAGACAGAAAGAGCGGGAAATATACATTCACAGCTCGACAACGGGAGCGCGAGCGGGATGTAAAAGCAATCTTCCGTCAGTCTTCCTTCTACTGAGAATACGTTATCAGCGGCGCTACACCGCTGCTGCAGCTCCCACTGAAAGAGAGACAGGGAGAATCACGGCCCACTGTCGTCCTCGCTCTTTCTCTCTCTCTCTCTCTCCTCCCTTTCTCCATTCCTCGTCTCTTCTTCCTCCGCCCTATCTCTCTGTGCCTTTTTCGCAAACGGCTCTAGGAAGTCGACCTCTTTTGCCATGCGCACGCGCCTCTCTCCATCTCGCTTTATTTCCTCTGTGCAGCCACCGCGCCAGTGCGCCGCTATTGCTGCTGCTGCTTCTTTTCTGTTTTCTCCCTCTACTCTCTTTGCCGCGTGCACAGCAGGCTTTCTCTCTCGTTTATCTCTCGCTCCCTTTTTCCGCTGTCGCCTCGACGTCGGCAGCGTCGTCGTATCTGCAGCAAAGTTTTATCCCGCGTTTGGACTATTCGGCCGCGCGCGAGCGCGAGAGTCGGTAATTTCGTAGCAGCGCTCGGGGCGGCTACTTGGGTATACACACGAGGCGCGACTTGGCGGGATAAAACTTCGTTATTGGAAAGCAAGGGGGCAAGAAGAGAGAGGGATATGCTGCGCGGAGGGTAGATGGGCTTCGTGTGTTATGTAGTCGCGGGATTACGGTAATGCGGCATATGGATATAGAAAAAGAACCCTGATCGTATTGTTGGTGTTTTTTGTGTATGCCACTATGGAAGTGTTAGATCTTCATTAATTATTGATACGATAGAATTGATAAATGATTTTGAAATAATTTTGATGTTATTGACGTACCGATTTTTAAAATGAATCAATTATCGAATGGCCCACTTAAGTATATTATTATACTATACTATTACAATGATGTTGCTGTTGAGAATATCAAGCTAAATATCTGTTGTACTTCGTTCCAAGTTAAGATTTATATAATTGAGATTTCGAAATTCTAAAGGATTCTTCGGTTTTATATATACTCAAAAGATTTTTTCGGAGCTTAACAATGTATGTTCACTTTCAACGGTCCTTTTTAAAAGCCAATTTATCAAAAAAAAAACTTTATTGTATTTCTTTAATAAGCATAAACCGTTAGGTATCTATGGAAATTCGATTTCTCCATTACCCTTTAATGTCGAGAAAAATACAGTAATAAATTATTATTAATCACAATTACACTTTCTTTATTTATGGTTAAAAGTTACAATACATGGAAGGTGTACAAATATCTAAAATTGCGTGGAAAAATAAAAAAATTTATATAAGAAAAATTGGAATTTGTCTATATTAAAATAAATAATTATTGAGGTCGCAATGCTACCGCTAAAACTCTATGATACGATAAAATATGTGAATTTTTACCATAATTCAATAGATTCCTATAGAAAATAGTGTGTCAATATGAGATTTTACCATATCAAATGGTTATTTGTATACATGTTCTTTCCTGACGTACTTGTACTAAGTAAATTAAAAAGTTAAAATTCTATATAGTTTCCATAATTCTAATAAAAAGTATGAAAATTTAAGTCGAGTCTCGTTTCATTAAAATTAATATAATGATTTTGCGAAATAATTTTTCTTATAATAATTATCCACGAGACATCGTGAAATGAATAATCTTATTGTGTCTTAACTTTCAAGTGTTGATAAAGTCAGCGACCAACAGTTCTTGCTTATAAGTTCAACCAAGCCTTCAATAAATAACGTATAAAATTTTACAGAGAAAAAGTACTCTATATAGGTTTTCTCTATGTAGTAATGTCTATACTCCGAATTTCCGACGACACGCACACGATCCTTGCGCCTTTCGGTACTAGTAGTAAAAAGACCTCAACTAGATGCGCATATACAACACAAACACACGCACATAGACAGAAGCAGAAGAAAGACGCAAGGGGCCTGCTGCTAGCCGAGTGCGCGATCGCGAGTTGTGCGTTTAAAGAAGTGGGGCCATGTGTTCAGTGTCAAGTTGCGCGCGCGGGCCGCTTCCCCTGGTCATGCGCGCACCACACATGTGTGCGCGTATATGCATATACGCGTCTTCTTCTTCGTCTTCTTCCTTCGAGGTTTCACTCACACGTCTCTTCCTTCCCGCTCGTAGTCGTCTTTTATGCGGCCGGCTTCTACGAATCGACGCGGTCCAGAGCGAGATAGAAAAACAATTACGGGCTTTGTGCTTTCGCGTCCCGGCGCGCGATTCTTTGAACTCCCGGGGCGCATTAATCACGCGGAGGGATTTATAAGCTCGCCTCCGCCGAAAATCAACTTCCGCGTGTGTAATCGCAAGCGCGAGCTACCGCTTCTCTTTTATATATATCGAGGGGGTGGTGAGAGACTGCCGCCGAGTCTGATGTGTCGTTTGCTTTTTGAGACGCTCTCTTGGCTCTTCGGGCAATACATTGCATAATCACAATTGCTAAACCAATTCTTTTATCAACAGTTTCAACACTGTACTAGTTATCGATTTGTTCTTGCTTCGATTTTATTGATATTAATCGCAATAGAAAATGTAAAAAAAGTATTTTATAAGAAAAGTATATTTTTTATAAATATTTTTAAACGAATATTTTCTTTGGAATTACAAGTATTATATTTTAAATCTCGATTGTGAGCGTTATTATAGAAGTTTAGTGAAACTTAAGAGTGATAAATCATTTCCGCTCAGAAATTACAGAAAATCTAACATCAACGTCTCATTATTTCGTCAAACTACGTGCTTATACGCTTGCTCTCCGAGAAGAATACGTCCGCGCGGAGGAATGTAATACAAGCGAGACGAAAAGAAAAAAAGAGAGAGGCAAGAACAAGAGGAATCGTTCTCGCTCGTGTGTTTGAAAGGACAGAGAGGTTTCTTCATCTGCCTGTGTGCTTCTTAATTTCCTCGCGGAACAATTCTTCTCTCTCTCTTGCTCTCCGCAGGTCGTTATACCGCGGATGAATGGTGCACGTGCACAACAATTACTTCTTCCTCTCTCCTCATCTTCGGGGGTACACATGCCACACACGCTCAAGCGCATTCATTTCTCATAGACAGCGGTAGCAGCAGCAGCAGCCCTGGAGGGAAGGGACTCGAAGGGTTCGTTCGGACGCGCGCGCGGTCGAGGTAAATAGGCAAATGAGGAAAAGACTGCCGCCGAGACGTGCCTCGTGCGGTGTGTGCGCCTCATCTGGAAGCATGTGTGCATATATACACATGCGTGTCGGCGGGGCTTTTTTCGAGTGCGAGAATCACGACTATTGTGGTCGCGTGTGGATTTTTATCTCGAGTATAAGAGAAAACGTGGACGACCAACATTTGCGGGTTAAATTTCTCTTTCCTTTATAATGTGGAATGAATATAATTGTACAGAAATTATTGTTAATAATACTTGTAATTTTTTTTAAGTATTTCAGCGAATTAAATAGATACTAGGTATTGTATTAAAATAGTATTTCGTTTTTGATTGATATGTTCATCATGAGGCTGGAGCTGAAAAGCTGAGAGGTTGAATAAGACAGAGAAAGCGAAAAATACAGACGTACGTATGAGAGAGAGAGAGATTCAGATGAGAGCGAATAAGGCTACTGGCGAGAATAAAGAGAGGGTAGAGGAGAGCCGTTCGTACTCTTACACACACAGACAGACACACTCTCACATATACACGCACGCACACACAGGCACTTACGAGCAGATCGAGATGGAAGCATGGGAACAAAGCTCGCAGCATCTGGAACGCGTTAGAGTTCTCCGGAACGTATAGACTCGCTGCTCTGCTGCTGATTCCTCGATGCGAACAAAACGCCGGCTCTCTTTTTCGTATTCCTATTACAGCACGTAACACCCGCACCTATCTATCCTGCTACTCTCTCGCTATCTCTCGCGTACCCTGCGGCCCGTGCGCTCATACCGAAAATGCGAACAAAGCCTGCGTGCGCCCGTGCGAAATACGCAGGCTAATGCGTGTGTGTACTATATATATATACACACGTGTGGTACTTTCGGTATCTGCCCTATTCATCATCATCAGCGTGGGCATCCTTTGCTTCCAACTGCGGGGAGGGAGAGAGTGGAAGAGTATAACGATAGAGTGAGTGAGTGAGAGGGAACGAGAGGCGGAGAGAATACCGTTGCTCTTATAGCAAGGAGAACCCGCCACAGCCTTTAATGGCTCTCAGAAGCTGCAGACTGACGGGAGAGCCGAGGCACTGTGAAAAGAATCGTATTAGCTGCCACCGTCGACGCGCGCCACTATGAGCCGTTTTGTACTTTATTTATTGCTGCTAGGATAATGCAAGCGCGTATTGTTGAGCGAGTCCGGTGACCGCTTACGCTTTATATTCTCTCTTTTGCTCTTCCTTTGTCATTGATTTGTCTCGAGCAGGAATGCATTTTTAATTTGGCCGCACGTTGGTGTAAACCGATAATGATTTATTGAGCGTATTACTTACGATTATTGATGATTGTTTCCAATCAATTATCTAATAATTTTATCATAAACGCTGATTTTATTAATTATAATATAATATTAATAAATTCGAATATTTATTTCTTACTTATTGCAAAGAAGATTTCTACGAACGCATGCTGCATTAATCTGACTCATAACTATCTCCTCTGATATAAATTTGAAATGAATTTAATTGAAATATAAGGAAATTCCGAATAACCATACAGCGGTTATCGAAAGCTTATCAATTTCAATAATATGAATAAGTGTTTTCCATTAAATAATGTGTACGATCAAGATGTTACAGTGTGCAGGCAGACACACAGACTTCTTTATACTCGAAATGAGAACGCCTACATAATGCACATAATTTAATTGATAATACACGCACGGCGCGCACAACTATGAAATCATTCAGCGGTATTCAGAGTTTATTTTCTAAATAAATCAGCAGTTTATTTTTACGTAGAAACGTAGCAATGATTCCACACCTTGGGATTTATAATTCGATTGTCTTATCTTTATGTATATTCACCGTGCTTACGCGCTATTGCTCATCGCAGCCTCTTATATAAAAAAAATTATGAATTAATAATAGTGCAGTATATAGCAACATTGCATGATAATGTAACAAATATAAAAGTGTCAAGGTCGAGCATACGCGCTCGCGCACCTTCCTTATCGCTCGCCTTTATTAAAAAAGTCAGCTTGCAGTGTGTATATGCATTAGACGGGCGATAATTACTGCCCTTGCCGCGCGGCGCGATGCTATTATAACAACAATTAGCATTTAATTATTACGAATATACTCTCCAGCCGGCGCGTTGTAATATTCGTTGAAGGTTCGTTATATGAACTTGATCCTCGAGAAAACTGATGGCTATCTCGTTTTGTAAGAATACCATTCAGACCGGCAGTTCTCCCCCTCTGACTCTCTCGCTCTGTTTTCGTTATACGCTTCAGTGATAAACTGAAAAATTCGTAATTAATTAAATAACAACTCGGTATGGAGGCAGTATTATAACACAATGTTCTATAAATTTTTTAATTTTTTTTAGCGCCACTGATTTCGTTCGTTTGATAACCCATTATCATGCATGTCCAATGGCTTTAATAAAAATATTTTAATGATTGGATAATGTAGCTGAATCAAACAAAGTGTGTGAAAATTATAGCTGTTTTTAAATGAAAACATAACTCTGTTAATTTGAATTTTAATGAAAACGATATTTTAATATGGCGTAATAATACGTGTGTGCTGAGAACAAATAAAATATATTTAATTGAATCAACTTAACTTTTATAAGATATACCTTTCACATTAGTACGCGCAGAAATAACGGAGAAATACTGAAATACTGAGTACTTCTATCTATCGAAGAAATGCTCGACTAGTTTTAATTTATCATCTTAATGATTGACTAGAAACGTCGACCTTGACCCCGAGAACAGAAGCGCAATGATAAAGGAAAGTTTCAGTTTTCTAGATATGTGATTGTGCTTATATAGCGAAAGTGACGTTAATTTTTTGTTATACTTTCAAGTGCAGTAGAACAGACAATACAAGATTGAACTTTAATCACTTCTACTGTGAAAGAAAATAAAGATTTCATCGGATTTTTGGAGTCACAAGTGGCATTCAAAAAATTTATTGAAAAGTACATCCGGTATTTATCGGAGCTATTGTTTATATATAGTCTTTTTCTCGGATTGCACAATTATAAAAGCCGATTATTCGTTGCTCGAATTATCAGCTACATTATCGATACACACGAGCAGAATTTCACACACACACGCGCGCACACTCTCGATTAGCTATCGTGCGCGAGCTTTTTTCTCGATTCATTCATTTCTGAAACGAATGAGTGAAACAGAGAAAGAGAAAGAGAGAGAGAGAGAGAGAGAGAGAAGGGGGGGGGAAGAGTGAGAAGTTTCTGTTTTGACATTTCAAAACTGCGCTTTAATTGTCTCTTGGTAGAATGTGGTGCACAGCAAATGACGTAAGAAAAGTACGCAATTCATCTCAATTGCAGTATACTTTTTATTTAGTAATTTGTCAAACATCAGTTTGATAATTAGTTTAGATTCAACGACGAAGATTCAACGAGAAGATTTATTGCAATCTTAGCTTGATTTAAAAATGCCATTAATTTCATTCCAAAAAAATTTTTACCTACCTATTAGTTTACAATCTATTCAGAGCAATAACAACAGACTGTTTTATTTTTCACTTTGATTTATTAATTTATTTTAAATTAATTAAAATAAGAAATAATTAGAAATTGTTAAATTATAAAATAAATCTATTTACAACGATTATTTTTTAATACTATATTAAATAAGCTTGTAAAAGGTATAAAATCAACGATGTCTCCAGAGCATTTTTTCCGCCACATGGTATTTGCGATTACAAATACTTCATTTTGAAATTTTCTGTCAATTGAACGAGTGATAGCCACACGGGCGAGACGCATTATTTATTTTAGTGACGAGTTTTGCAGTGCGTGTATACAAAAAATTGTGAGGTCGAGTGCGATTTCATATTCTTATTTTTACACATCTGTCGAATAAAAATCATTTTTTATTGTGTGTGTGTGTGTGTGTGTGTGTATATATATATATATTAAAGAAAAATAAGGAACTGTTATAAGTGAGAATCTTGTAGTAATGTTACATAGTTTTTTATACTGACTGATACGATGTTATTTACAGAACTATAACTTTTTTACGCTATTTTTTGCCTTATATGTATTGATACTTGTTATTTTCTCTATTTTATAAATGTTATCTAAAATTGAAAATAATTTTAACACTTAATAATTCATTTTCTTAACTTGTTATCACACAAAATGTGAATCTAAGATGACCTTTTATTTATTATGATTTATAGTAATAACTTATTATATTAAAAATTGCTTACAATTCAATCGGATGTGATTGATATTATATTTCGAAAAGAAATAGATTGTAAAAAGCAAGTAAAAAGTAAAAAGTCATAAACTAATACGCATATCATTACTTATCAATTTCGCAATGACAGAGTTTGCAACGACTCGCCAGCATAAGTGAACCACGCGCATCAACCACTAGCACTGGTCATTCGTTTCTCAGGATGATTTACGTCATTCAGCACAAATTGGGAGACAACACATTGGGGATATTTCCGCGCCAAGATATACACGTGGACCTCCAAGATTGTCATTCATCGCGAGGGTGTCGAAATATTAATGAAGTTTTTACAATATTTTTTATATACAATGAGCTGCGCGTTAAGCAGTTCGTTCAGAAAGACAATACGATATTATATCTGTGGCTCCAAGGCATAACGACATAAGTCCATTTTAAAAAAATTTTTTTTTAAATCAGGAAAACTTTGGATTTTGTATCTTTAAATGGGTCCTTTTCATTTAAAAATGTCAGTAGTACCTAGCTAAAATATTGCCCTAAAGCTACGATATACGGAAAACAAAAACATAAGTCCATTTTTCAAATTTAGTGCGCGGCATAACAGCATAACTTCATACTTTTTCGAGTTTTCACGAAGGTTAAAATGCATATCCTGGTCATACCACCGTGTAAATATTTGTTTTAAATGTGTTAATTGATTAGTACAGTATCGCGCCCAATCTCGTTTATTTCGATCTTACGAATATGTTTGAACATTGAAACCCATTCTTCTCAGAAACTCTAAAAGTGGACTTATATCGTTATGCCTCGGAGCCACAGATATATAGTTCAAATATATATAGCTTACATCAGTTATTCCAATGGAAATTTTTTCAAACAATTGGCAGTTTTTAAATTATTAATAAATGAAAAATTTTAATGAATCAGAATCAGTATGATCAAAAGATAGCATGTGATTATTGATCTGTAAGGAAACGAGTTCTGATTAAATTCTTTCTTATACAAAATAATCATCTTGCAATTTATTTTTATATTGTTTAAAAAATATTTTATGATTTTTTTGTAGTACGTTAATTAAACTCTTAATAAAATGAAGTTGAAACAATTTAATATTTCATTTCGAAATATAAATACTTTTGAAGACAAACATATTTTTGCCTTTTGTCGAGTGATTTAAATGTTGAAAGCTTTGCCGTAATCCTTAAAAAATATGAGTATTTGGCAAGTATTTCATTTTTATCAAAAAGTAAAATTTCGATTAATATCTACAACTAATGAAATTTTTAAAGTTTTTTTTTTATTATTGATACTGCAACTATAGTTATAATAACGAATCGAAAATATAAAAAGATTAATAACTCAAAGTCTCATAATTTTCATTAGTAAGATCGCATAATAAATTTAGATAACTGTCAAACAATTTCTTATTCTTCTCGATTTTATCACAAAACCAATTTTTGGCCTACGCCCGTTTCTGTTTAATTTATTTGCTATTTGCTCATCCGGATTAACAATAACAACCCGTGCTTGGAATTATGTCATCATAGCTCGAACGTATCTCTCTTTCTCTCTCTTTCCCTCTTGGCCAGAGCGATAGGCGCAAAATTCAGGGATCAGCGACCCGGGTAATGTGTGTGTTCTCGCTCTCTCTCCCTCTCATACACTCTTCTCTTTCTCTCGGGGCTCATCATTCTTTTTTACGGCCGCGAGTACTATTTTAAAATAACAGTGCTCTCGCGCGCGCTCGCGTCTTCGAGCGTCCGCCAGATGAGAAAAGAAAGGGGCGTAGGAAAATACGAGCGGATGGATGTGTGCGCATGCAGTGCGAGAGAGAGGGAGAGAAATAGAGAAAGAGGGACAGACTTCTTTTCTTCTTTAGTAAAAATGAGCAACCGTGAATTCGGATGAGAAATATTTAGTACCGCGGGGGAGATCATTATTTAGTTTGACTAAAGTTGCAGTCGTTTGGACTAAAAACACGTCGTAAATTTATCTAGTTTAATTAACTGCATACATTGTCGTTTGTCCGTGGTTTATGATTATGGCCGTGCGTGCGAGAACAACTAAGTAGCCCTGGCGTTGAATGCCGTCACGGTGCAACTATAGAAATTTTCGCGCTAAATATTATCGTTTGTGCGAATAATTGTTTCGGGCTATATAATTAAGTAATTAGCCAAGCTAATTTTTAATCGCAAAAATGTCCATTCACCACAATCTAATGTTTGTTCAATCAATCTAAAAATTTCGTATTTATCTCCAAGAATATACAAACAGGCGGGAACGAGGAAGAAAGATGAGACGTTGGAAAAAAAAGACAAAGAGATAATATGTTTGTTGAAGAGAAAACAGCTGCGGGGGAAAGCGGTCGAGGATATTCGCTTGGTTAAAACTGTCATAGAGACGAGCTTTGTGTGCTCAATCTGAATCTCGGGTTTTGCACTCTTGATTATGACGTTCTCAAATATATATATGTATATATATTTAGTGTACGGCTGCCTAGCTGCGCTGTGCCTCGGGAGTTAATAAAGCACAATGGTATTTTCATAGCGGCGAAGTCCACGAGAGTATAAGAGAGACAGAGTCAGTGTGATTGAAGCGCGGATGATGATTTCATTTGACGCACAAAAGAGCAAACCGGAGCGCAATTTATTATGGGAAATAATGCATAAAATTAGATCTTTCCCGCTGCGCCGTCTACCTTTGATCGTCATTGGTTTCTCATTTTTATTTCAAACACTGTCTGCCCGCGCCTGTTTGTGTACACACGCCGAACGGTTTATTTTTAGAAACAATGGGGAAGAATGATATTTTCTTCCGCCTTGTTTACTTTCCTTCTTGATCTATTTTATATTTGTGAAATTCGATGATCTGTCCGAGAAAGAAGAAGTCATCACCAAACTTTTTTTTATTATTCAAAAATGAGGAAACATCATCGTTTGATTCTGAGAATAAAACTTTTCAGAGATTATAAAACTTTATTTACAGTATTGAATTTGATGCACAATAAAGTAAAAGAGTAAGCTATTATTAGTAATACTTTATTGTTTGTTTTGGCAAGTACTATCTACAGAGTAGCGTATGAAAATTTTTATTTACCGGAAAGTTATAATAGCCGCCAGTAAAATCTGTGTTACATTCTTCTTCCATCATTCTGTAATTTTCAGACTTGAAAGAGCATTTATCTTTACTATAAATATATATCATTCCTCTGCAAAGTACGAATTCACATTCGAAGCCAATCGAGCTCAAAGAATAATATATTTCAAATCCGTTGCTGTTTGTAAATTAAAGTGTCTCGCTTCCGGCTCTGCGCGAGTGCTACGCGCATCAGAACGTACTGAAAGCATCTTAAGAAACAAACAAGGACCTCCAGCTGCCCATTAGGTTCACATTTAAAGCTCGCTGTTACGTAGAGACGTCAAGACGCGCGATATCTTTAGAAAATCCCCGCCGTGGAAATCCTCGGCGTCTTTTGTACATCGGCCGCGTCGTAGTCTACGACAACTAGCACCGCGTCGTCGTCGCGCGTCCCGCGCACATATACGAAAATAACAACGAAATTTGGCATTGGAGCCGAACAAAAGTGCACCTACACGGTACCCGAAATCCAGAAGGGGCGCTCGCGTTTAGAACATGTGCTTGTCGCACAGGCGCAATCGACAAAGGAACGGAGAAAGAGAGAGAGAGAGGGAGAAAGAGAGAAGCCCCCCGGCTTTTTCACTAAATGCGCGTCACACGATCGGTTTAGGGCCCGCGCGCTCCCGCGTCAAGTGGTCGCCTCGGAGAATATACGAGGGAGGAAGAAAGGGAGAGGAATGCGCGTGTGTGAGTATCCCGTGCACATGTGTGTAGTACAGTGTCGGGAAGGGCCGAGCTGCTGCTGCTGCAGCCGGTTTTCGAAAGGGGGGCGTTATTGGGAAGGAATTCGATTGCCCCGATTATGCAATAGTGCACGCGTGCTATCATTGGGGAAACGTTACGATTTGTTACGCTTCGAGAGATGACGTATGATCTTTGCCGATACGGCTGATCACTGCTAATTCACGTGGATTATTAGTTCAGTGTGCGTTAATTTGCACACAAACGTATATTAGAAGAATTTTCAACTACTTTGCTGCGTAACTTATAGCCTACGATATGATATGTGGATTAATTATGCCAACTGCGTCTCGCTCAAGGAATTCTGTATTTATATAGAAATATATACACTTCTCACCATCGGTTAAGTAATACTCTCGAGTGTCTCTTTACTTTTACAATTATACACGAGCTTATCTGGCAAACAAAATTTATTATCGTGTAATTATAAAGTTTGCAATAGTATTTTTTAAAAATTCGAAAAAAACATGATAAAGAGATTAAGCAGTGCTCTGCTATCATTTGAACATTAATTCGAATGTAATACTATAGGAAAAGTCATAGGAATGATCGATATTTGTCTAAATAAATTCATAGACATTATTCTTGAATCTTTATGATTCTGACTCTATCGGAAACCTGGATTATTTTTAGGATCAGCAATCTTAACCATATTCGACATCTATATATAAATCCAGCAGCAAGAAAAATAAAATGAGGCAATAAAAATTACGCAGGGTAGAAACGACGGAGAGGGTCACTGGGTCAAATGCACCGCGCACTCTCCCTCCCTCGCTCTTTCCGCGTGCAGCTCTCTCGGCCGAGCACCACGCGTGTGTGTATAGCAAAGCATGCACATAGCAGCCGCACTACTATACACATATGTACACATGTATCTTCCCTCTTTCTCGCAGACGCGCGCTCGTGTGTGTGATGCCCCCCCCCCCCCCTCCCCATCCACGGGTTCATTCTCCGCGGAGTGAACACATGGCCTCGCACGCACACCAGGCATCATGCCACATTCACATACGTAGACGGCCGATGTGTTCCCTCCACGTTTTTCATCTCACGTCGATCGGACCTGTTGTGCCGATATGTATATATACGCCGAAGCGCCAGTTAGATCAGCATTGTTCCAATTTAGCGGCGCAGCGGAGCTGATCTTTAGTGCAAACTGCTGGGGACATTAGCCGGCACGGGTTGGCTCCTTCTGGCGAGTGATTTATGTTCGTTTATGGGCCGCATGATGCAATAGGGTCGATGATACGGGGAGGCTTATATATACGTATATGTGACGCGCTTTGAATTTTAGCGGGATGACGGAAATCCTTTTGTTGGAATGCTAATGGTTGGGGTGCATTGGCCGATCGACGGGGGTTTTGGCTTGTGTAATTTTAATCAGTTCATTTCTTATAAGCTGTATTGTGGCGCATGTGCAATGGGATGGAACGTTGATAGAAACAAATTTCGTATGATATTATATATATGCCCAAGTGAATGTTGTATTTACTAACGAATACATTAAAATATGCTAGTTTTTTTTTCAATAATTAATGATTATTTGTACATTATTGAGCGTAATGAAACGTTGACGTGAAATTATTTCCGTATTTTCATAATATTTATCATCAGCTGATGTATTAATGAGCAGAGCAAGTCGTTTATCTGGATTTACAAAAATAAAGTTCTCATTGATTTTATTTAAGTGAAAGTTAAATGATTACGCGGTACTTGAGACTCGTGTAAACGCATTTTTACGCGAATGAGTGCATGCTAACACGTATTCTTCTTGTAAAAAGTAAGTTATTGCAATTAGCTTAAAATAAGAATTTCGTCAGCTACGCCACGACGACATTTATATTGCTAGCATAATTTTCTCTTTCAAAAGTGTATTAGTAAAATATTCAGTTGTTTACGTGTTCGCAAATGATAAATTCATCTCTCTCTCTCTCCCTCGCTGCTGCGGACACTAAAACCTTTAGTAATGAAATGAAATTTAAAGCCCGCGATATATTTATTGAACGAATCTTTAATAAGCGGTAAGCGTTATCTATAGTCATAAAACTGTACTCGGATTTTAATTAATATAAATTTTATTATATTCTCTCGATAAACATTAAGTGCGGGCAATAATTTAGTCATTATATTAACAAACATATCACCTAATCCTCTATTCGGTTTTCCACATAAAAAGCAAAACGTACAGGTGAAAGTTAATGCACAATTACGTCGAGCCGGAGCAATTTAGCAAAAATCAGCAACGAGCATGTGCAGCGGTATACACAGCGCCGGCGTTAGATAAGCTTGTCGCTCTCTTTCTCTCTCTTCCTCTCCCGCTCTTCCTCTTGCTCACGCGCGCAATAAAATTAGAAAGAAGGGAAACGCGTATAAAAAAATGTTATTCGGCTTGGCGCGACGCCAGGAGCTTCAATTAAATTTAGAGTACTTAAGATGTTGTGGATTCTATACGTCAAAGTCGATTCAGGAATTCGGCCGCGCTCGCACGTTTACCACCAGCGTGTGTCAGCTGGCCGGTGTATGTATATACGCACGTGTGTGTGTGTGTGCCGAAGCGATTAATGCCTTTCGAATTTCTCGGCTCTCCGAGCAGAGCGTTTGCCCTCGAAATTCCCCGTAATACGAGGTGCGAATGTAGTGGGCATACCCCCGGACGAACGTCCCCATTCATAATACCGGCCTCGCGCACTACTTTTGCATAATATAAGCATGCGTATGTGTGTGTGTGTGTGTGTGTGTGTGTGTGTGTGTGTGTGTGCGATGTGTTGTGGCGCTCGTTCTGGGAACGCAAGCGAAGGGAGCTGATGGATGATTGTCTTTGGTCAGCTCGTGGGCGATTCCAAGATAACAATGCCGTGATTCATGCTCGATTCGGCGAATAACGGCTAGAAAAAGCTTTGGAAAAAATTAGTGGCTCGGGTGTTAAGTAATGATTGAACCGGCTGCCCTCTCTGTACTATTTTAAGCCGGTTTTTCAACTTATGAGCAAGAATAATATTTTGAATCTTATTATTGTTTTTTTTTGAGCCTACCTTCCCTTGACACATTACGATTTAAGCATTTTTAGACCAAACTTTTTATTACAACAACATTGTACGTGATGAATGTGGTATTCATATAAGTGTACTTTATATAGATCACATAATAATATGCTCCAAAGAGATCAGAACTTTTTTTAAACGTATAGCAGTTGTTATCAGTCGGTCAGTAAAATAAAAATTTCATGAATTCAAAAACAAGACTGCTGACAAACAATAACATAGGCGGTTTTTCTCGTTCTCATTTAGCCTTCGACAAATTTCAAGTATAACGTTTCCAGTAATGAATGACTAATAAGAAATTCTGTCACTCGGTCGAAAACATCGAATAAATTTACCGAGCCAGTGCATGCAAACCAAGAAACAAACGTATTTTCCCCCGCTTAACCGCCTGTGATTTGGCAATAATCGAAGTCTCGTTGTAAATGTTAGTCACTCTATATCTCGAAACTAAAAAGGACAAATATCCGCTCCAATTTAACCATGATCGCCTCATTAGCATGAACAGCAGACGAAAAAGCTGTTGATCGGGTACGTAAGCATTATATACAAGACGTACGCATAGTACAGTACATATAGTAACGCGCGTAGTCACAGTTCTCCTGCACCTCTAGTTAATGAGTTATATTTAAAATCTATTAATAATGTCCGCTAATGTTTAAATATAACCAGCCGTCGTTGTTAACATAACCTCTCCGCTCGCTTGCTCGCTCTAAGCAGCGGCCGCCGACTGTCCACGAAATTTATCCCCTTTCCAGAATCGAAAGGGGCGGATGATGCGGTTGGCCCACAGCCGGGACACAATATACCTGTCGCATCGATAAAAACCTCGACGGCGCTTTTCTCTCATGAATCCCGCGCTCGGGAAAAGGTCGGAGAACTCTGAATGGGCGGCGGGCGCGTAGATATATTGCCTCCGAAAATGTGGATAGTCGGGGAAAGAAAGAGGAGCCGCTGCCGCCGCCGCATTCCGGAGTATAATACAATGCGCCCGACGACACTCACCTGCCGATCGTGCTCATATCATCCTGTCGCGGCGCGGCGATGGCCTCGAGCACGAGCGATCCTCCGCCAGCCTCCTGCGCCTCCTCCCTCCTCCTTATGGCGATAATTATTCCGCTTTGCGTCGACACTCGCTATGCAACTCACTCAATCCCTCACTATATGTCCTTCCTCGCGGAAGCACCGAGTTCCTCACAGTCTCGCTAAAGGCCAACGAACAAGCAAAGAAGACCGAGCAGCTGTCTATGTGTATATATCGTCACGCGCGCACTGATGCTGCTTCTGCTGCTACTGCCACGCGCGCGCACTGGCGCTCGAGACGTCACTGGCCGGCGGCGGCGATAATGATCCGCTACCGGATCATCGGCTGCTTTCCCTCGGTTCAGGCTCCTCCGCCACGGGAAAAGCCCCGCTGCAGCGCTGCTACTGGGCGAGTCATCGGCCGCGTGTGCGCGCGAAAAAACAACCGGGCCCGTGTGTTGTGACTACTCTCCCCCCTGCTCGCTTCTGGCGGTGGCGGCGCGAGAGAGAAGCTGCACACACGCGCGTGCACGCGACGGTGTCCTGGCAGGAACTGGTGCCACACGGCTGCTGGCCCCCGACAATGGCCTGCTGGCTGCTGCCACCGCCGCAGCCGCCGCCGCGCGCGCACGTGTGAGGCTGCCCGAGCCGCGTATACGTGTGCGCGCGGCGGTGGAGGGGAGAGAGCGCGAGGGGGCATACAATGGGAATAATCAGCGCCGGGGAGAGCAGCGCGAGCGGGTGTGCAGGCGACCGACTGAGCGCGCGTCGGCGGAGGGAGAGAGAGAGAACACCGGGAGCTTCTTCTTCTCTGCGCCTGCCCCCCTCCGCCCGACCCCTTATCGCCCGCGCGCGCTGCCCTCTCTCTCGCGCTCGCGTGCGCGCCGCGGCCCGAGCTACTCCCACCCGCGCGCCTTCCCCACCGTCGGCGGCGGCGGCCGCGGCCTCTCCCGACATTCGCGCGCGCCGAGCCATTATCTACGCCCCCTTTCGCCGTCGGCCAGGCTCCGCCCATTCAAAGCTCGCGCCAGCTCGCCGTGCGCGCGCGGCCGCACACCCACGCGCCGCTCAAGCCGCCGCGGCAGCTTTATCGCGCGTCTTTGTTTCGCCGAGGAGGAGGAGGTGGAGGAGGAGGAACGTCCTTTCCGTCGACGGCGATGGCTTTCCTTCCTACGTTTCTTCCCCGGGCTTCCGGAGCGCGCCCGAGTCGCCGTGTCTCTTTTGTAGCCGTGGCTTCTTTGCCTTTGCTCCTCTCTCTTCTCTCTTCTTCTTCTTCTTCCTCCTCGTCGCCGGCTTCCTTTTGCCGAGCTCGCGCCGCTTTCTTTATTTTATCGGACGAGCTCGCGAGGTAGAAGAAGAAGCTGCCGCTATACTCTGCGTCAGTCCTATACCACGAGGTAGTTTCTCGTCTCTCGCGGATATACGGAAGGACTCGGGATAGAATGAGGTTTGTTTTCCAAGTTTTATTTTGCTGCCAAGCTCGGAGGACTTTGGATAAAGTTGCTTTCCTCCTGTTTTTCTTTTTACGTTCTAGATTATTTATTTTTAGATTCAATGCTAGATCCATTAATTTTTTTGGAAAAAATTTTGATTGTTGTTAATATGGAGTCCATTTTTTGTCGTTCTATTTAATGAGTATTTAGAAGAAGAGGATTTAGATTGACCTTGCCATACCGAAATCCGTTAAAGCATGGTTACGCTTTTAACGTGCTCTTTCATATCTGCAGATTTATCAGGCTTGCTGCAATAAAACTTTTTCAAGTTATATAAAGTATTTTGTACACTTTAATAAGCAGTTATAAAAATGTGTATTTTATGGCGACTATCAACCTGTTGATATCAGCGAAATTTTAATTTTGAAGTGCTCCATATACACATGTGTGTTGTACGTTTTAACGAAGAGAGTATTCAACTTGTACCATGTCATTTTTTTAACACGTCTCTGCTTAGAAAACGTTTTCCATGTTTAAGTAACACTTTTTCTATACCTCGGCTCCTTCTTTCATAAAATATTCTCTTAAAAAATCTTGCCGAGAAATTTTCACAAAATATCATATTTCTAAGACGCATACATTGCTAATAAAGTTGGAGTGCTTTTAATTCTCAAAGGAAAGAAATCCAACATAATAATTCTATTATTATTGCTTTATAACCATCAAACCATCTCGTTCAATATACAAATTAGCAAATGGGTTAATTGTTTGTAAAAATCGATGAACATGCGACAGAAAAAAAAAGTTGCAACCTGTTCCAGCGTGGCAGGCTGCAACCACTCGTAAAAGAAATAATAAAAGCCACTCGCGGAGCCACCCTCGAAAAATCAATAGCTAAGCAGCCAGAGCACCGAAGCCTTTCCTCCTTCGTCCTGCGGCCAATCGATCGGCCAGCAGCTTCCATCTTCTTATGGAGAGCTCCTACGCTGTGCACAGGTATACGCTTGCATACCTTCGTGGTAACTCTGTCATTGTTTATTGTCTCAGCAGTAGTGGCAACGGTGGCGGTGGCGGCGCTTGCGCGTTCGGAGGCGGCGACCACCCCCGCTGGGTGTCGGCCCGCTGAGCGCCGGGAGCCAATGGGGGCCACGGCCGGGCTACACCCGCGCGCAAATCACAATGCTCATTGTTGTGCGCCCGTGCTCCGCTTTATCGGCTGCCGCCCACACCCCCTTGCAAATACGAGAGAGAGAGAGAGAGGACGGATGGCTCTCTCTTTCTCGCTCACCTGCGGGCGGAGAGTTGCTTCGATGGTGTAGGTAACGTGCCTCTTGCCTTACCTTACGACTCCATTTTTGTGACTTTTTCGCTTTTCTTTCACAGCTATGCGCGCATTTGTATGCTTTTATCCATAAGTATTTACTATTATTATTATTATTTATTTAAGATATTATTATAAATTAGTAGTTCTACAAAATAACACAGTATAAATACTTACGTGCTAAAACTTATAAACTCAATACACGTATTAATCTAAAAGTAAAATTAAACAATTCTTTAACATTATCTAATGCACATTATTCGAAACCGTAGCTTTAAACATAACATATAGTATAACACAAGATAGTGTAACAAATGATGGTCTAACTTCTTATATACGCATGACGTTAGATATTGTACTATTAATGTTGTATACATAATAATAAGTATTGTTAATATTGATTACTATGGGTAATAACTCTTATCCATCTCTTTAATTTAATTCTAGATGATTTATTTGAGATATTTAATCCTTTAAATTTACTTGGTATAGAGTTGCATAACTTTATAGCATTAATATAAGTACTTTCAAATGGTATTACATTTTTAAAATAATCTTTAATATAAAGATTTTTCATAGATAAACCAATAACTTTATATAACTATTCCATGAAAAATGGATTTGTATGATGTTTGCTTTTATCGTTACTGTTCTACTTTGAAAAAATTGGCTATATATTCAATAAATAACTTGTGTTATATATATAGAAAAACATTTATATTGATTTTATAAAGGTTCAACAGAATTTATTTCTGATATCTACATATAGTTTTTTTCAAATAATAACTGCCATTTAAATATTCGTTTTTGATTATTATTAAAAATGTTATAAAAGTTTCAATTAATACATGAAATTGTATAGTTTTATATCCACTAATCCTGTGTGTGATATTTTTGATGCAATAGCTCTTTACAAAATTTTGAAATTGTTAATTTCTCAAAAATTTGAATGTATTTCTGTTATTCAAAATTCTTGTTGATAATAATACGAATATCGAGAGACCATTCATAATAAAAATATACATTTTGCGCTCTTTATCAGCACCAAAATGTATTTTCGATTAAAAAAGGTCTTTTGAATCGTTCGTTTATCGTTTGATTATTGCTCGGTGTAAAATCAATTTCCCCAATCCCACCAAAACAGTACATAAATAAACCTGTGTGACGCTCCTTTATCCGCGTCGCAATAATAGCCTCGATTCGCATGCGAGCTCACGCTGACTCTATATATATTATAATATATGATAAAATATGCATATTCTCACCGACTGATTCAACTATAATACTGTCGGCAGATGTGGATTCATCGAAATTTCTCGAGCAATTAGTACATATCCTAGATTTCGCGCACGCGCCGAGATATCCGATCTACTCGTGCGCGCGTGTATATGCGTGTAAATACACACAAAACGGCCATTATTGACGTCAGCTGATGTATAACCATTCAGAGGAGGGAGCATAGAAGCGGCAAAGCCTTTCGTCATCGCAAAATAGCCGCATGCGCAGTTTACGTTATATGCCGACGCCTGCGTTTTGAAATTCGCGCATTTATACGCGCGTCTAGTATGTATATATATGAGCACGCACATGCGTATATGTATAAGCATAGACGTCGGAAAGTGAAATTGACGCATGAAGGAGTATTGCGGACGGGGAAGGAGGTAGAGAAAGAGAAACGCGACGTGTGCGAATAAGAGGATGCCAAGAGGGATGCTGCGCATATATATATAGTTGACGTCAAACTTGTATCTTTTCTGTGCGTGATACTACCGCACACTGTGCAGAACTTCAAACGCAATGCTTCATGCATTTTGATTTCGGCCAGTTCTTGAGGAAGTGTGTCATAAAATGTTGAAGGATTGTGTGACTTACGTGCTGATGTTTCCAAAGAGGCAAATTTTCTTACTCACCTGTAACATAAATATGAGATAATTATATAAATACTTGCTCAGATCGAAAACTCTGATGGTAATTGCAATTGCGTATTTGTTAAGATTATTTTTATTTTTATGCTTTTTTATTTATTTATTCTTTAGAAAATTCATAATGTTTTTCCAAATAATTCCAGTTTGCTTAGGTAGTCGGTAAACTTGAGGGAAATTTGTATACTATTCATGAATAGAGAAGTATTTAATTTGATAATAGTAAATTCTATTTATTGAGGAACATGGCAAAGTAGGCGGAGCAGTTGCAAAATAGATCTCAAGATTAGCCGTCGTAGTTTTTCTGGACGAGCACGCCCAATTTCCGCACGAAAGTGACGCCGACGACGAGTCGTTATAGACTAAACTACGAATGCCAAATCTACATTTATAATAGCTTACGCAAGTAAAGCCGGCGCTTTTAGCAGTCGCTATTAAGAGATTCAGATAGCCGCGCGCAAACTATCGGCTTATAAAGAAATATATATATATGTATATTTAGGTTGAGAGCGCGCGGCAATATAATTGCGCGTACTATATACATTTTGTCACGTCTCGTTTGCATACTGCGAAATCGTTTTAATGTGTACAAGAGACACTTTTGAAGCATCAATGCGTTTTTTCTCTCTCCCTATTTTAAAATGTACGTGTAATTCGCTTGAAAGTGATTTCTACATAAATAACGAAGCAAAATCACGCACATTTGCATTATTCTCGATGAAATATGCAGTGAACAAGCGGCGGGTACATAAAAAATGTACGGTCACATTCTTTCATCTCAGGTATTCATGGTGAAAGAAGGACACTTCCTTCCCCATCTCCTTCGGTGTATGAGAGATACGCGGGGGCGAATCTCTCGCGCGTTCCTCCGACAACGCCAACTGACCCTCGTATAAATAATTCACGCGCACGTACGCGCGACGGCAGCTGTGCTACTGCTGATGCGCTTCATGCTAGCCAGTCTCTTTCTCTCTATCTCTTTCTCTACGTGCACGTATACTTACGCGAAAATCTGAGAGCACACGCGACGTAACGTCCTTACATGCATAAAAACTCCGACGAGACACGCACCTATATATACAGAGGTCGGTCGGGAAAAGGTAAGGGAAAATCGTGAACAAGCGAGAACCTAGACTACGAGCGCGCGGGCGCGGAAGGGGTGTGCGAGAATGGCGTCGCGGTGCGCATCCCTTTCATGTCCTCGATAAACCGTTCCGCGCTATCTCTCTCTCTCCCTCTCCTTCTCATTCCGTCCTTCTCTCTGCTGCTTCGAGTTTTCTCTCTCTGTCTGTCTCACCTACGACGACGACGAGAGCGACGTCGTAGGTCGCATCCTCTCCTCTGCGCGCCGGTATTCCGCACGCAAGCCCCTACTCCTTGCGCCGGATGCCCCCTTTGTCAAGTGGCATGCGCATGCGCGGCCATCGTCGCGAGAGCTGCACCAGAGAATGGATTACGAATTATTATGCGCACGCAGGTGGGGAGCAGGAGGGGAAAAGCTTGAGAGGCAGAGGAGGAGGAGGAGGAAGAGGAGGAGAGGATTTGTAATGAAAAGCTTTTCCTTTATGTCTGATGCGCGCGATGTGCGTTTTTTGCTTGTCGGCTGATGCGCGCGACTGTGTCTGCGGCTGTGCGCTCAATGTCTGGAATACTGTTTAATTATTGTAAATGGACGTTTGAAGCTTTGATGCAAAGTTACATTGCGTTTTAAAACTGTAATTTTTTAAAGGGAAATTTTATCCAGCAAACGAATAAATGAATAATTTTATCGTTACAATGATTAGTAATTAATTTGATAATTAGAATAAAACTGTATATTTTTATCTATTGGTACTTTGTTTCGTATAACGATATATATTCATTTTTCCCGAATCTCTTGTTAATAATATATATGAAAATAATTAATTAAAATATTTATTCCGTCTTTTATTTCCTTTCTGAAATCCGTGAGCGAATATGCAAATTTAACGATAACGTAATAATGCGCAAGCATCCTCGAGCTGGAAAAGTGACATGCAGTTTTGACATTTACTTCTCGGAAAGAAAGCAAGCAAAGAGTAGCCGCAAACCCGTTTCTCCTCTCTCATGTGCGCAGACCGCGCGGTCAGGAAAACCGAAAGGAATAAAAACGAGCAATAATAAACAGGAGCGGGAACGAGTAAATGAATGAGTGGCAAGCGGCGCAAAGTCAAAGATGGGAGGAGAAACAAACCTCTAAATTGTGAAAGATATAATGTCAAAATTAGTAGTCCACACTGCTTCGTCCCCACTCTACTGAAATCAGGTGAGAGAGAGAGAGAGAGAGAGAGAGAAAGAGGGGAACACTTTTTATTCTAGAACTCGGGAGGTATATAATCCCGAGAATATGCTCTTGCACGAAGAGTGGCTAGTTGATTTTGCATTGCATTACGATGAATGTGAAAATAAATTCGTTGAGCGAGAATGCACAAACGCGCAGTTGTACGAATCTATATATATATATATATATATATATATATTGCTGGACTGTACAACTCGCTAGAAAGCTAATATCAAGAGTTATCTATATGCAAAAGCAGAATAATTTTGTTCGATGAAATATATTTTTATGTTAAATTACAAGTGTGTAATCTTACAAAATCATTTACCGTGGTATTGTAAATAAATTTTAAAATCAATTTTTTTTATAAAAGTAAAAATGCTTTGTATTATATATACATCATGGACAAAAAATAAAATGTTGGATAGTTTGATAATAAAAGTTTTTTACCATTTTTAATAATATAATGACTATGTTTGTCGTGCATATTGTTGATATAAAAATCAATTACGGCAATTTTTCGCAGATCGATAGACATTTTCAATTTACAGCAAAAAGAACTAATATATAAAACGTCATCTCTCTTCGATTACACCAGAATTATTCCACTATAATTCAATGGATTTCGCAAACAGCGACCATCACTTGCGGTTCGAAAACTTCCGTTCCTTTCCTTCATTAAGCTCAACATTCTCCATGACAAGCAGCGAGCGCACAGCGCATTCCAGCAATATTTACATTTCGAATGATAAATTACAGCTTTAAGTAATTAAACGTCAGAAGCTCGTCCAGCGCGGACCGTTTTGTCGAATTCGTTTTTCCCCTCGTTACTTACTCGTGCGTTTGCATCACATTACAGAGCGTGCGCATACGTCGTGTGCGTTCGCGCACTCGGAAAAGATTGAGGCCGATAAAATCAGTTGGTTTACAAGGAAGAGGATAGGTGCGCGCGCGCGCGTGTGGTGAAAAAGACGAGTAGATAATGGCGAGCAGAAAAAGGATAGGAGAGAGAGAGAGAGAGAGAGAGCCGTACGCGAGCGGTGTGAATTATTACCGAGAGCGGACTCGCAAAATGCCAGTCGTTGGCGCTCTCGTAACTCAAGTCGCTACCTGCCACTTACCCGACTAATAGCTATACATGCGGCGAACTAATCAGCACACTATGAGCGGCCAATGGTATCGTCAGCTCCCGCTTGCGCTCTCGCACTCACGCCTTTTTTCACCTACCACTGCTATATACGTATACATAGCTCTCTCACTCGCTTCATTCACTCACGGAGCAGCAAGTGTGCCCTCTCTCTTCTTCTCTTTCGTTTTTATTCTCGGTCGTTGTCTAGGCTCAGCTTCCACGCAGCAAACGAATCAGGATGCTCGTGCATAAACAGACTGTTTCTTGGAAAGGAGACAAGTTGTTATACATCAGCGAGCGGATTCTTCTTTTATATAGTATATAAGTAAATGAGTTTGCACGGGCAGAAATTTATAGTTAATTGTTTATATCGGACTATCAGCTGAATCGACTTGATTGAAGAAAAACTAAATTACATAATTATAAAATGAGTAAACATCGCCTTTTTTGTATGGGTGAAATGAGATTAAAAAGTTGAATCGATTCAGTGAATATAAAAAGATCTTCCTTTCCAAAATAACTACTGTTTTATGGAATTCTATTTTTTCGGAAAAAGTAGAATTTCCAATGCATTAGAATATTTTTTAACAGGATTTTTAATTAATAATAATTATCTGCGTATGTATTTTTTAACAATTTTTTGACGTTATAATTTTAAAAATCAATTTTTTTTTCAATGAAATTTCAACGTTGTAAGATTAAATTTTGCATGAATTATTAAATTTAGTAGGTATTAAGTTTCATTTTGTATATTTCTATAATTGTGTAGAAGTTCAGAAGCTCATCTATTTTTTGTTAATTATTATAAAAATTCTTCATTTGTTATCTTTTTTTACAGTTCAATTTTAAATCATTCTTGATTTGTTTAGGATATAAAAAAGTTTTCAACATTTGCTTTTCAATAATGATAGTAAGTTTTAAAAATTTTTTTCATTCCTTTTACCTCATGGAAATTTAAAAGAATATTCTGTACCAAACGCTGTCCATTAAAACTCGTGGAATTAATATTCTTGTATCTGTTTTCGTATCTTTTTAATAAAGTTATTACATAATCGTAAAATAAACATCGTTATAACTGTTAAGAGTTTGTGTATAGCAATCATAGTGTTGTAGCCATTGACTAAGCTACACTTTGGGGAGAATTTATTTTAAAACAACGAGAATTATGAACGCGTGTCCAGTGGCTGGCCGTGTTGAACATTTATCCTAACTAAATCAGCGCAGTTGTCACGGCAAAGTACCCGCGTAATAGACACTTCCTGCGGGCTTCCTCAAAGCCGCGCCCGAAATACATTATCATCGAAAATAATATGCACGCGCGTGCATATAGGAGAGCTAATTGAGAAGAATGGCGAGAAGTCGCTACTACTGCCGCCGCGATTTTCCGAGAAGTCCACCGGAAGATGACATTACAGAAGATGCGCGAGTTCGCGCGCACAGAGTTGAGATGAACGGGAGGGGACCGCTTCGCGCAAAATGTGGAGCGCGACTTGCACGAGAATATTCACGCGTTTCCTGCCTACGTGTGCTTGCGCATATATGAGGGGACACGCGTGTGACACGCGCGAGATATCGTGACTTCGGATTCGCCTTACTTATAGAAAATAGCAGAGGGCCAGAGTAGGGTATCAAGTGCTGGACGTATATTATGATTGGGAAGTGCCATGAGATGACGGGAATCGTGCAAAAGCTCTACTGAGCTACTTACCTTCAACAAGTACAATTTTTATTATTTCTGATAAATTTTATCACTGAGAACAGTCTTTATTCACTTTAGATATTTTGAGAGTTTGATTCTTTCATTCTGTAATCCACTGATAACTGTATATACATATATGTATATTAAGGACAGATATTTTAGTTAACTAAAATGAATCACGTACAGCAAACGTATAAGAGACCTACTTCTAAACCGTATTTTAATAAATGGGCGATCTAATGAATCACGCCTCCGCGTGTGCCACCCTTGACTTTGAAAATCGGGCGTGATGCTCTCTACGATCTGTATACACCCTACGCACGGCGCGACCCTTACGGAATGTCCGGCTCGCATGAATCAAAAATACCGACATCGTATATAATATGCGCGTATCCCCAGCGCTCTCCAGGTCTTCTGCTACTTCTGCGCTGTCTCTCGGCGTGTCACGTTCTCCTTCATATTTTTGTCAATGCCATTGAAGTAGGAAGGCATAAAGTAGACTTTACGAGCAGCGCGCGAGCAGAGCGGAGAGACGAAAGTCAAAAAGAAGCTCGTCATGCAGGAGCTTCAGCTCGTGATCGGCCTATAAAAATTTTTCCGCTCGTGCGCCGGATTTTTATTTGTAGATGCAAACTGTGCGTATGACTTTATATTTAAATAAGCTCGTGATGGTATAAAAAAAGAAGAAAATTTCAAAAAGTAACCCTAAAGTCTGACGGTCTTTTTACGTATGCAAGACGTTAGTCGTCAAGTTATTTTCATCTATTTAACGATATGGATAAATCTAAAAATATTACTATAGAATAAGCAATGTCTCTATCAAACAGAAAAAAATGATTATAGTTACCAATTGACTGGTTGAAAGTGCCTCGTCTCTTAAACATATAATAAACAAATGAAGGTGTTTGAATAATAACTGCATTCTGGTGACATTGTTATATAGATGCAAGATTTTTTAAAGAATTAATTGATGGTGATTTTGATCAAATATTATGTATTTCAAATCTTCATTTTGCGAATTATAAAGTGCAATATTCCACCAGTTATATAACACGAGTTGTGAAAAATCGCAACGAAATAATTATAGGTACAAGCTGAAAAATGTGCGTCAAAGTTAGACGCGCAGCCACCATGCGAATATATAGGAATAGGGAAAGAGTTGGAGCAAAAGTGCTTAAGCCTCGTAACGAGATTCATTTTCGGCGTCGTCGACATCCGCTATACCGCGAAGATAGTCGCGAAGATGTCCCGCAAACAGCAACCCACACCCCATCCCGTGCGTGCACGAAAACGTCATTCTATTCCCGTACCTACAGCGAGCGCACGCGCGTGCGCAAGAAAAGAACAATGAGCCTCTCTCCATCTCTCTCGTACTCCTAGAACCGCTGGCGCGCGCGGACGCTCATATAGTGGGTGTACGGTAATGAAAGAGCTCGCGCGGAAAAGAAAGGACAGTGGGAGGAGGGCCAGCAGAGGGAGAGAGAAGAGAGAGAGAGAGGGCACGAGATTTATGCTCGCCAGCAGGGCCGACGTTTTGCTCCCGTTTCTGGACAGAGACAGAGAAAGCTCCAACGTCGTGGGGTCGTCGTCGTAGTCGTCGACGAGGAGGAGAGGCACAAAAACAACAACACGACGAACAGCGTAGAGCGCTTGTGAATGAACATTGGCTCGCGCGAGAGAGCATTTCCGGCGCGACGCTCTACGCTTTCTCTTTGCACGCGAGCTTTCTCTGAGGATAGCCGCGCGCGCGCTTCTCTCCGGGGCAGCGCCGCGTCCTCTTCATGAATGAGTCGCCAGTGAAAACGCGAGCGCGATGCTTTTGCACGCAGAGAGGAGAGGCAGTTATAGTACGCAGGGAGAGAGAGGGATTCGCAAGCGCCCACGGACGGATTTAGACGCGCGAGCGCGCATTCACTCGGATCTTCTCTCTCTCTTTCTCTTTTCTCTCGTTCTCTCCACTCTTCTTCGCTCTTCGTAATATAAGAAAGAAAGTTCCGGTGACCACATGTATATGCAGAGAGGGGTTAGGACATACCGATGTTGCCAGTATAGAAAGGCTTTATATGAAACTAATGTACTCTTCTTTTACTTTTTTTTCTAAAAGCTTAAATAGAATGACTGAAAAATATATATGCATATATAGAATGTAGTCTATTGCTGACATTATTGTCATTTGCGGTTTTATAACAATGTATAATTTAATGAGCTTGCGAAGTCGTATGTACCATTAGATATCATTTTTACTTTTAGAAAAAATCAAGATATTTTTAAATTAATTTTGATACGTTCCGTTAAAAATCATAACAAGAAAATATTAAATTCTTCAAATAACGTTAAGATAGCAACTCTTTGTAATAATAGTTCATCAATGTATCACTCTGCGTGAGTATTATTACACTGTGTGCTTTATAGGGAGGCAAACGTGACAAAAAATACTTTATTGCCCCTGCGGCAACTTAACCGTCATTAATTCCTACTTTAGCGTTTAAAATGAGAAATTACACCGGAAACGATCTTGTTGCAGTTACAAAGCAACCACGTTGCGTAGTTTATATTTATGAGAGAGAGAGAACTCCGTGCGCGCGCGGAGAGCCAAAATCTTGGTCGATTATAAATAGTTGCCTTTGTCGAATGCTTATTGCTTTTTATTTGTACTTTTCCCCCTTTACTCGCTGCTCCTGCTGCACACACACGCTCGCGAGAGCAGGCGCGCACGCTCGTGTGACCGTTTCGTTTTGCATTCCGCGCTTTCGCCATACCGTTGTGAGATCCATCTGACATCTACTCAATTTTAGATCGCATGTTACTGACTATACATGCAGTTACATTAAACGTATTTTGCCGTTATACATGTAAATAATATAGAATATAATAGGAGCGTTGTTATTATTATGGATGGTGTAGAAATGGATGAAGCTGTGACATAGGGTAAACGTATCTTGTAACGTATACGTAATTTACTACTAAGCAGCCTTGGTAAGTTAAAAAGCTAGAAAAATTTAAACAATACCGAAATGAATATGTAAAGAGGAACGATAAAGCAGTTCGGTAAGGAGCCTATAGGCAGCTATAATATACCCATTGACAAATAATTCAGCGCAGTGCTAGATTTCTCCTCTCCGCGCGCATTGCCTCGTGTATCCCGGGCATCGTCATAACTGTTTTCTCTGCCATTGACTGCGCGCCTCCTGACTAATGTCATCTGCGCTCTCTTAGTATTCCTCAACGCGCTGCTCTCCCGCGCAAAAAGCGGCGCCTATACGAGACTGTAGACTCCGCTCGTTATAAGGTTCGAGTGCGCTTAAAATTCCGTCGATGCGCGCACGCACGAAATTGTAAATCGATCATTTCGCGAGCGGACAATGGCTGTAAATTTGCTGGCTTAATTTATGCCCAAGTGCCCCGGGCGCTTTTTAACTCAGCTCTCGTGAGCGAGCGAGCGCGCGCGCCTACTCCCCCACTATGGAACGTTGGCGCGTGAACGTGTCGCGGTCTCTTTTAAGACATTCGTCCACGTCACGCGATAATTTAGCGGCTCCGTGCGCAGCATTATATACACACGCATATACGAAGCGAGAGCAAGTTAAGCAAGAGTATACCGCCCGAGGAAGTCGCGTTGAATATTTGGCGATCATCTATTTAATTTTTTGCTTTCCTGCTTTTCTCTTTTCACCTCTATGAGCAAATGTATATATGTACAGCTACCGTATACGCTTGAAACACTTTGTGTGGGTGGATATGTGCTCAGTAGAGTGGGTCGAATATAGACTTCAAGCGAAGTTTGTTTATTACTAATGAAGTGTGTGTTCGATGGGATTGGGCAAAAATAATAATGTTAAATTGTGAGACACATTATTTTGATGGTTCTTTTAAGCTAACTCTTACAGTGATATTTTAATCAATATAAAAGTATTTATAGATTTCGAAAGATAATATGTGACTTTAATAAAAGTGATTAAGGTCACGTATAAAAAATTATCAGAAAGTTATGCGCTATTTATGTAACTGTAGCATATGAACAAACCAAAAGAAACAAACAGCTACAACAGCTGTGCAAGCTAGCCCTGCGCGGCGCTTCTTGCGCGCGGTTATTTGGAAGCCGCGTAGGAGGCAGTTAGGAGAACTCGGTCGCGCGAATATCCGCACTCCGGAATATAGAAGCGAATGTAATGTTACTCGTTCGTGCGTACGTACGTATACAATGTGCTATAGGTACCTGTATATATACGTGCGTAGAGATTTTTGCATTCAGAGTCAGCTGATATATATTCACCTGCACGCGTCTATAGGATACAAGAGATATAGTGCAAATGGCTCACACGCATTTTCGAGCATTCGAAAGCCCTCGAAGTTGGCAGCTGGATACACGCACGGCCATTTAAATTGTTGTTGAGCTATGCAAATTTATTGCTTCACAGTAAGTGGCCGCTATAAAGCCGTGCGTGTATGCTGCATCAAATATCTCTGTTAAGGGCTGAGCGCTCGCGCCGTATTGCTATATGTACAAGGTTCGAATAGAAACGTTATGGGGTTTTACGTACTCCACGTGTGCATGTTCATTGTATGTATATATATAGTGTAGCGGGAATAAAGTACTTTACTTACGGCGCTAATTAGCCGAGGCGAATTTTGCAAAACATAAACATTTCGCGAAAAGTCCACGGCCGGTTTTCGCAACGGGAAAACTAAGCCTCAATTAAGTCATAGATTTCGCAAGGCGCGTAGAGCGCGTCTCGCGCGCGAAATGTCATTAAAAAAGAAAAATATACACGAGTGTGTCTATAAACGCGCCACGTAACGCGTTATAAAACCCGCGCGAGCGCGCCAAACTATAATAAACGTGAATATGCAGGCACGCACACATGTACTCGTCTATATATGAAAGCAGCGTACTGGTGCATGCGAAAAAAGGCGAAAAACAATATCAGTTAATTATTCAATTTTACGATTGCTCGTACGAGCGAGCGCGAAATTTCGCAAGCCGTCCGAATGAATTTCCATATACGCCTCGGTGCGTACAATGGACCGGCGCGAGCGCGCGTGGCATTGTGCTAAGGGCTGCGTGATATGTGTGACAGGTGTCCGTATACGTACACGCGTATATATGCATACAAACACACGCACACGTGCATACAGAGCGAACAATTAAAATCTAGGCCCCGTAAGCGGCCGTGCGCCGCAATAATGGCCGCCCGCGGCGCTCGTAATGATCGCGCGCGATAGCTCGAGCGACGAGTGTAGAGTGAACGTGTGTGTGTATGTGTGAGTGTGTAGGTCTCAAGTCGGAGCTGTAAAATCCTTGGAGATGTGTGTTGAGGAAGATAGCCTGGTAGATAGGTCGGAAGAGGGAACAAGAGGCCCGAGTAGTGGACGGAAAAATGGACAAGGAGATGGGGGTCGAGAGCTGGGGAAAGGGTAGACAAAAGGCGTGGGTCTAATTAGAGTGAAAAGTGATATTTTTCTGGAGAGATGTAACTGTATACTGCGAAGATATAGTGCCAAGAGTTGAATTCTATTTCGTATGGATATATATCGATGAATTTCATTTAGATTTTTTTTAATTGGCCAATTGACGCGGATAATCAAGTTCAATTGTTATCCTTTCGAAAAAAAATTCAAGAAATCTTCCCACGTTGAATTATTAAAATTTTAACAAGGTAATATAAGTACAATGTTTAATATATATCTTCCAACTTATCTGTGATCGTGTAAAAATAAGTTTTTATTAAAATTTTTTATAATTATTTTTTATATCGTGCAGAAGCCTCGTTGACTCGATCGCATGAGATCCTCTCGAGAGTCGAAGCGTGCAAAAGGAAGCGACATTTTTGCGATAAGCCCCACGCACAAAGTATATAAGTATATATCCCCCCGGTTTGGAAAAAGGCGAAAAACCCTTATGAGTTACGACAATGCGCTCCGTATTAAAATTCAATTGTTGAGCGCGCCCGCTCGTCTCGTTCCTTCTCTCGCACCGAGGAGATTCTCACGCGCTCTCGGCGCGCCGCAACGACTTTGAAAAGCAGATAAGGAGATAAAGCTCGAGCACGCAGGTACGCGTGGGCGTGAATTACGGCGCGGCCCAGCGAATAACATAACGGAGTGCGAGCCGGTCCCCATTGTCGTGTGTGTGTGAGTGTGTGTATGTATACTGGCCGTGGACGATGAGTGCCCGTATTATTGTTGTCCTATTCCGGCCGCAAATGAGAAATTAGTCGTTCCGCGTGATTGACTGCTGATCGTTTTCCCGCTCCTCTCCTCGCACGCATATACACACACGCACACCTTCGACAAAGAGTCGTTAACAGCCTAGGCGATTCAGGCAGAGGAGATATTTTTAAGAACTCGCTCGCGCGCGCTCCGCAAGATTGACTGCGTCGTTGAGTTTGCACTGCGGCATTTTTTTCCATCGTTCGCGCGCGTCATCGTTGTGGCTTTACATTGTAAGCGTGCATGCTATAAGCCAGTTTTATGCATCGATTCGATCGCTCGCCTCGAGAGTATTGTGTAACGCTGTTTATAAGATGGGGCATTTTTTGCTATTTTCGTGTTTTGAAATGTAGAAAGTGTTTTTGTGGCTTTGGCGTATATAGAAGCCTGCGATTCGTGTATTGACGACTGGTTGAATTTGTGAAAAATGAAAATTAGTATGTTTTTACTACTGGCAAAGTGAATAGCGTCGAACAATGGGGAAAAAATCCGAGTTATGCGGACTACGCGCTATCGACCATGAATCAAAATCCCTAAGAGAGCGAGTGACGTTTATGGTTTCTTTGATTGTTCAGCACTTTACTCGTTCGGAATTAACAAGTAAATGTTAATTTTATGCTAAGCATAGCGACAATGTTTTCCTTAGGCGCAAGAGTCATATTTCAAATACAATTAGAATGAATTTTTATGGTGCAGCTAACAACTGAAAAATTGATCTTATGAAATGTTTGTTAAAAAAAGGTTTGAACGAATGATTGTGTAACCACCAAACTGCTAATTATTCAATTAAAGTTTCATCGGTTTAATATTTACGAAATATTATCAATTAAGATCTTTAAAATTCCATTTATTTAAAGAAAAGAGGTTTATCGGAATTTTAATAAAAAATCTACTTAATAAATTCTATCTAACAGTAAAGTTGAGGAAATCTATACAAAGACACGTGCAATCATGACGACTTTGTATGAATCGATAATTAAATGGAATACTAGCTCGTTCTCTGGATTTCCTGCAATGCATCAATTTTTCTGCGAAAAAGTGCTTTTATGATGCATATGCAAGGATTTTTCAAAACTAAATAACGATAGTTATATTACACGTTCGATATAAAATGTGTGAGTTTATTTACGGGCCCGCATCAAGAGGTATTTTCATCGAAATCAGTTTATTGTTGGTGTTATACCCACACGTTTTATTACAAAAGAATCTTGATAGAGCAATATATCCGCTTAATCAAAGAAGTGATTTTGCATCTTGTGAGGTATAATGACGAGGAAGTTAAGATAGATCACGTGTCCGGTTATAAAATGAGTTTTTAGTAGAATTGAAATTCACGCTCATTTCCATGCTAACAAGAACATTTTTATGAATTCACTTATAACGTAAACGTATATTGTACTTGTATATTTAACTGACACTTTACACAATCAATACTACTTTACTAAATTTCTTAAAAATTATTAACAATCAAAATAATCAGCATTGAATGACCATACAAAGTTTTCTCTTATCGCCTCTATTATAGCCCCCGAAAATGTCTCAAAGTGAAAACTCTGTCATCACTAAGTCTTCTTCCTCTGCTTTCCAGGCACTCGTAAATGGCCGACATGCACCCGCGGATGGCCTCTACAAGCCAAAGCGTAATTAAAGCGGACGCGAGCTCGTGTGTGTCGCTCCACAGTAGAATCTCTGTTGCTCTTGCGCTCTCTCTCTCTCTCCCGGGCTCTCATGAATGGACAGCTACTGACTCTCGCTCTCCGCGGTGGGGTGCGAAGAATGGGTAGAGAGAAAGAGAAAGAGAGAGAGAGAGGATGCGTTTCGTGAAATTAAACGCGAAAAAGCCGCGGGCGGCGAAAGCGTGCGCGTCCGCGACCACCGGCTATTATTATCTCTCTCCTCTCAGTGCGCACGCGCGTGCACGTATATATATATCTATACATATACAAATGTACTCATAGCGAGCCGGACAATAAGCAGTTTGTACTCGGCGCGAGGGCGCATTGTGCCTCTCGGACACAGGCCAGTCATTGTGCACTCAGCGCGTGTACATCACGAAAATCTTTATACTTGTGGCCGAGAGAACCGCGGAGGAGTAGCGAGAACACACGTTATATATATACATATATAAGAATATATATTCCCTCGCGCGCACGCGCCGGGCTGGCCTTTTTTTGCTCGGCCGAGTGCTCGCACGCGAAGGGGCTCGTCGCGTGAATTGCGCGCTTCCGGTGAACGCACAAATATATATGTATGTGTATGTGTTGAGCTGAGGTTTTGTTTCGACGCTTTTGACGTTTTGTCTTGCGGCGTTTGAACGCGTGCGCGCACGGATGCCGCGCGCTGCGCCCGTATAAAGTCGCGGATTGTTTTAGGTTTGCGGAGAAGAGAGGATGGCCTTCTCTCGGAGGGGCTTTGAGGATGTAATATCGTCCGTTATTTGACGGATACAGGAGAATTACGGTTTGCGCTTGTAGCTGCTACTATGTCACTCCAAAGATATTTTTTAGATTACGTTTTAGCTAAACTGTATATAAATTTATAACAATATATTAGGATAATAATAACTTTATAAGTGGTGACGTTGCTGATAAATTAATGAAAATACTTAATAAAAATTTGTATACTCACTATTAATACGCGTACTAAAATGTAACTATTAAAATAGAAGCAAACAAATTATAAAATGTCTTATTTTACATGAATGAACTGGCCAATTCACTTAAACCGTTCATTCATATTTTCTCACGCACGCAATGGGGTCAGTTTTCTATTTTTAAAATGCACTCTGAAATATTTTGCGACATTATGAAATTCATTAACGTCCTCCATTACAACATTTTGTGTACGATATACACATTTATTACAAAAGATTATTTTTACAATAACATATATCAATGATAAAAATAATTTATAGAATAATTTATGGTCCAGGAGGATATTTCTAATTTTAAAAATAACGAGCTGTTCAGAGTGTGAAAAAGAAATTCATTGCTGTACTCAAATTACACGGATCGAATGAAGAGACACTGTCGAGGCTGATCGCTCGTAATACACGACATGAGTTTAGAGTCTTGCGACTAATTAATCGAAAAACGAGGAGAAAAAGGGCCATCAGCGACTAAGACAAGGGGGTAGAGAGAGCCAAGTTAAATACGAAAAAGGTCTTTGGAGCTCTCACGGTAAAGCAAATGGTTCGGATCTCACGACTAGACGAGTTAATCTCCCGAGGAGGCACAATAAACCCGCGAGATAATAAACGGAAAGTCGTGCGTGTGCGCGCGTTCGTTTACCATAATAATACCCTCCACCCCGGGTACAGTTTGCGGATCTTAGGAGAAGCCGCACTCTCGCCCAAAGCTAACCGAATATATAGAACGCTATAAATAGAAGATTCCCTCTCGCTCTCTCGCGCGTACACTTGCGCTCCTCTGTCTCCCGTTTCCTTCTTTTTCTCCTCGCGTCCCCTCATCGCTTTCTCTCTCTCTCTCTCTCTCCTTCCCTTTCTCTCCCTCGATCTCGCTCTCGCTCTTGTGTTTCTTCATTCTTACGCGCGGCTGTCTCACTCTCGTCCTCGCGAATGTAATGTAAGAACACCCGCAACTCCGGTCTCGGCGGTTATTTTAAAAAGTCAGCCCGTGCTTATTTTGCTTCCGTCCTTCCTTTATTTTTTCCCTCCCGTGGTGAAGTCGGATTTTTTATGATACGCAAATTAAGCGAGCGCCCGAAAGCGACGTGATTCGTTTGTTGGTAAAAGACGATTGCAGTCTTCGGTGCCATTAAAATTTAAAAAATACGACATTATTATCTAATTATATTTCAAAAACTTACCAGTTATTCATTATTATCTTTCCTATAACATATAAAATAGATCTTACGATGTTTGTGATACGCAAATAAGCAAAATAAAATTATTAAATCTAAAATTATATAAACCTGTACATCGAAAAAAATACTTTCTTTCAAAACACAATTGTATCATCAGCTATATAGTTGTGCAATTTATAATAAAATTTGCTAATTCCACATGTTGATTGAAACCTATGGATGCATCACATCCTCAGTAAACATATTCATAGCACGAAAATACCACCTACGCGCAAAACAGTTATTCAAATGTTTTCTTCATTGTATATATACAGAAAAGAATATTATGCGACCGTTGTATAATATCGCAAAATCGTCGAATCGAATAAGGCCTCGGAAGAAAGTGAACATCCCTCTCTCTCTTTCTCTCTCTCTCTCTCTCTCTCGCGAGTGCTGACCTTGAACTCTGTGGTGGGACTCTCTCTCGCTCGCTTGTGCACCCGCGTGCTCGCTAGCACATCTATATTTACCGGTATATTTATGCCCGCGCGCGGCTCAACTAGGCCGGAAGTTGCCAGATAGCGTCGCCGGGGCTATCGCCCTGCGTGCAGCCGGAGCGAGCAGTTTCACTTTGAGGCTCACTTTTGAATTTCGCGCGCGGCGTTAAATGCGACTCGCTCGGCCACAGTGTATCTCACTGCACGCGCGCGTTTCATAATACCTCTCGTCTCTGCATTGCATGCGGCACGACGCACGCGTATATGCGACTGCATGTATCTTTATTTTCAACGTCGCGCTCAATATTGTGATGGGCGCGTATTTCACGCTTTTCGCTCTATTTTTGTGAGAATGCCGCAGTATTTGGATGGTATTTCGGTAACTGATATTTGTCGCTTTCAATGTGCATAACAGTCGTTGGACTGTTGACTATATAATTTAATATATATTTTAATTTATATAGTTACCACTTTTTAAATTTGAGGGCGAATCGCGTTGAAGTGATTCTATATAAAAAAACAATAGAAAACGTCTCCTCTGCGTAAAGAATGCATGCAGAAAAATTTTAAAAAGAAATAAATTAATATTTGTCCATAATAAAACATATTACTTTGTACTAGTACAGCAACGGACACGCTGCACATAGAGGTTCCCTTGGTAAGAGTACCGTCCCAGTGGTATTCTGACGTTCTATATCACAATATCACAAATTCAAGAAGAGGAGCTCAATCCTCAACTGTCCGTGAAAGCGAGATTGCAGATCGTTCGGGATTGACGAACTAGGTGTGAACATCTGGACTTTATAAGCGTTGATTAACAACTTTGACGTGCGTTGTTTTTTCTCGAACCACCTTTTTACCTAAATATATTTCTCAAAGATTTTTAGTCCTGCTTCTTTTTTAAATATGAGTTTATTACCTTTTTTAAACTTAAGTATTATTTGAAATATTTTCTCCATTTTCTGTAAATATGGGTTATTCCTTTAAATGTTCCTTTATATTATACAAGAAAAGTTTTTAATAAAAAGAAATTTGACATAAAGCTTTTCTAAAAATGTTCAATCTCTCTTTTTTCACAAAACTATCGCAACGTTCAATCTCCTCTAAGCACACACATATATACACACACGCCAGAAGAATATCCGCCGGCAACTCGCGTGCATCCGCACAGCACAAACCAATCCAGGCGAAAGAAGTTTCAATCTCCATTCGCACTGAAATATCGTTCAGCCTCTCTCTATCCCTCTCTCTCTCTCTCTTTCGCCCTCTTCTCCCCTTTAAAATATATTTCAAAGAAAGTGAATTCTAGATTGACGATCCGCCGCGACGAGGTTATTTCGTCGACTCGGCAAATCCATTGGCCGCCGTCGTCGCCTGCGTCGATCTATACGCGCGAGGGTCGTGGCCCGGGCCGCGCGGTGACAGGAGCGGGCGCTCGCAATGATTAATGGCTTAGCGCATTAACAGGCTATTGACAAACACGTTTCTCATCGCGCGGCTGGCCTAAGCTTCGCGCATACACACACACACACACACATTCTCTCTCCCTTCCGTCCGTTATAGACGAGCTTCCCCCCTCTCTCTTCGGAGGAACGGAGGTATAGTAGCACTTCTCCTCGTCGTGGAGATGGTGTCGGGAGATATAGGTGACACTGTGTGGAGGCTCGTCTCCGCGGAATCGGCGTGCGCGCGTTCTTTGTGGATGATGCGCGTCAGTCGGAGGTGGTGCTGAATAAAGAGTATGGCTGCGAGAGCGAGGAGAGCTTAATCGCCGAGGGAAATGCGCTTGTAAGCGCTGCCGGGAGATGGGATGATAGCTGGGAGAGAATTGATGACGAGGATTACGTTTGTTTGCGTCTTGCTTTCATATATACACGTACACCAGCTAACAAGAAAATTTAATCATTTGTTTCGCTGGTTTTGCATCCTTGCCATCCGGAATATTACATGATTGATTAAACATTAAATCAGCTTTTTATTTATTATTCAAACTAAAATTAATGGATTTTCACGTATTAAATTGACAGTGCTCCGGATTCGCGTTATAAATGTTTTTCCGTTTGGATTGTTCATTTTCAATTTTTCGGCCAGACAAACCGCAGAAACAAAAGTCAACCCCCTCTGCTCGCGCGCATGCGGCGGTTTTTGCATGAATACAGCCGAAAAAGCGGCACTCGATCGAATCAGACATCAATGAGGAAATTGCAAAATCACGTGTGGGGCGCGGCACGGGCTTGCTCTCACTCCCTTATCTCTCATTTCATTTCGGCAGCGGTGATGCGCAGCGCGGACCCTCGAATCGAAAAGACACGAGAGCGCCGGCATAAAAAGATCCCCGGCAGCTCCCATGTCGCTCGCTCTCGCGACTGCGAACCAGAGTCGGAAAAAAAACAAGCGCTTGCATTCGCGGCCAGCGACGCGCGTGCGGGGCGACTATGCTCTTGTGCAGTACGCACACACTTACTTGGCCGCGCGTGCGGTGCATAATACACCGGCTCCGCGCGAGCGTAATCCAATCAAACGCCAAAGTGGATATCAGTAGCGGAAAAATAAAAGAAGCGGCGCCCACATAGTTTCGTCGAATTTCAATACGTATAGGAAGCGAGCGCACGATGTGTATGTATATATATATGTATAGATGAAAGCCCCCGGCGAGAGAAAGAGGAGCTTGGCAAGCGATATAGAGGGAGAGAGCGGCGGCGGCGGCTCTGCCTGACGTGAATGCCAGAATGCGATGTATGCAGCGCTGCTCTCTCCCTCTCTCCTGCTCTCTTCTTCGCGCAGTGCCGCCGCCTCCGCGGATCGCGCACGCAGATTCCCGCTTTTCTCTCTCTCTCTCTGTGCATGTAACCCGATGCGCATCCTCGTTATCAGGCCTGATTTTTCCTTTTTATTTTACGGCGCTGTCTTTTTATTTTGAGCGAGGATGCGCGCGCGTAATGCCTTGATTATCGTATGCGAGTAGCGCGATGTGTGAAGGAGGCGAGCAGGTGAGCCTTTCAATGCGGCTTTGTCGGCTGCTACATGTTATATGTGTATATTACATGTACTCGATATCATTGAGCTTTCGTTTGTATATGCGCAGAGCTACAACGAGCTTTCGAATCAAATTTTTCATTGAAACTTTCTTTTATGACGATCCGCTGTGCTGATAATTAGTCTACAACTGTCGACTGTATTACGTGGATGTGTATTTTTACGCTTATAATTGCGTTTGTATTTTACTAGTTTCGAGTTTTCATTCAATCCGTATTTTATGTCTGCAATCAATTACTTATTCAGTATCTAGTTAAACTTTTACTGGAATGCTCGTTTTATGAAACATGACCTTTATTTTCTTATGGTATAACCTCCTGGCCATTGATAACTCTAGAGGGCGATGAAAGTGCAAAAATGTTAATCAAAGCTACATTGAAAAATGCGAAACATGAATTTTAAACCTGTTTTGTTGCTTTCTCGCAGAGAAAGCATTGTAACGGTAATAATTTCCAAGCTTGAAGTCGTGAAAATTTTTACTTTTTCTAATCGTACGTATGTAATAATTATATACTTTTTATATCGTGAATATTGTACATGCAATTATTTCGTTTGGTTTAGTATTTTATTATCCGCGTATGATTACGAAGAAACGTTTTATAAAATATCCTATGATTTAATGTGTATGATTTAAAAGAATATATCAAAGTAATCGATACTCATTGCAATTAAATAACATAATTTTTTATTTTACATATAAGCACGTTCTATTATGAACTTGATTGGTTTTTTTGTTTAAGCAGTATTTTATTCATCTTCCTCCTATGTTAACTCAGGATTGTCCAGCCTCGAAATTTCGATTTGCAATGTTTGTTTATCCAAATACAATGACCTGGTGATAATAATTTATTAGTAGACTAGTATCTTTATGCCGAGTTTTTGGAAATTCGAAAATTATTCTACTGTTCTTATGGTAGCTCGAAACACATTTAAAACTATGGATCTTCATTGCTGCTTGGAGCCATTAAGCATCTGAAGTGTAAAAATGGACAGAAAACATCATACGATTTCAAATATAATACTATGAATAACAAGACTAATTGTAAGAGATCGTACCAAAATACTTTTACATTTTAAAATCATGATATATTAAAACAAACGTTTTCTCGTCACTGCGATTATATCTTTAAAATAATACTTTTGATATCTGCATTGAATAATCTACATAGTATGGTAGCAACAATTTCTCTAAATTTCCTTTTCCAGCATACAGAGCCTGCTCCTCGAGATCGCATGATAAGAGGACCGGGGCACAATCGGTCGCAAAAGCTTTCCCACTGGCTGTTTCCCCCGACGTCGGGAATTCTCCTTCTCTATTTACCTATCTTCGCTCTCCTTTCTCTCCCTATCTCTCGGCCTCTCTGTCTCCCTCTCTTCCCTGCCCGAAGAAGCGAAATTCACCGACGGTTATATAGAAGACAAAACGAGAGAGAGGGAAGAAAAGAGCGAACGAGATGGAGTGAGCGAGAGAGAGAGAGGATATGGCTCAACTCGTTCGGGCCATTCACGTGACTCGATGAAAAGCCGAGCGCGCACTCGCGCAGTCGAACTGAAAGGAGTAGGGAATTATTATGATTATTATTATTAACCTTTCTATAGGAATGATTTTCCATTTTCCTGGCCGCGCCCCGCTGTCTTTTGCTCGCTGCAAGCTCTCTCTCTCTCCCTCTTCTCTCGTTATGTGCTCTAGCTCACCTCCTCGTCAAATGTCACGTTTTCAGGAGTATGCGCGCGCCCGGGCCTCGGACCGCTTTCAATTCGGCCGCTTTGTCTCGATGACTTTTCGGCTGCCGGATTTTCGCGAGCGGAACGAAAGGGTTTACGTGCACCCTTTTTCCGCCGTTCCACGGGGATTAAGAGGATTGCGTATCATTGGTTGGCCCGTGTGTCGATAGCGACTTGCTTTTTTGGCCTTTGGATGTATATTGTCTTTTCACGTAATTTGTACCAGACAGTAAATGTACGTTTTCATGCATAATTCTTCATTCATATTGCATAAATGCAGTTTATTTCGTAATAAGAAGTCATGATATACATTAATTAGTAATTTTTAAAAAATCAATAACAATTGTAACTGTTAATAGAAATTTTTTCAATAATTATTATTTGAATTGCATTAGTGGCTAGCTATGTATACTTTAAACAATTGCGTTTAAACTGTACTTAAAGTTTCTTGACATATAATGCTTACGCTTTGGTCGTAATGTAAACGCTTTCGTATTATGCAGAAAACAAAGAGACTTTTGTCTGCTACAGTTGAAGGCTGGATACTTTTAAGTCGGTGATATAATACGTGAACAATTCTATCTTGGGAATGTTTCCTTTTCGGTCTTTTGATTTTTCTAGTTTATTTTAAAATCTAACAAATCTGAATTTTAAATTAGCAAAAAATTTCATCTACAAAAAATACCATAATTCTAAGTATTACTTACTGTTCATGGATGTAGTTATGATTATTTTATTATGAAATGTAGTCACAATAAAAGAAAATACTTACCTGTAACAAAAAATAAAATTATATTAAGATAAAATACATTAAGATCGATTAGAATAAATAGTATATATAAAAATTAATATTTTAACAAATGCATCAATATTAAATCTAAAGAAAGGTCGAACAGAAAAGAAATATAGCGTATTCCGACAAACAAAAATCATTCGACAACACCATCTGTATTTACAATACTATATACAAACGAAGAAAAACTCCTTTCAAACAAGCGTTGAAAGAAAAAACAGAATAATATGCAAAAAATCACGTAAATATATATATAAATTATCCGAGGGATGCTGCGCCACACGTTAATTAGTGAAAATAAAATAGGCACTTTCTAACGAGAGAAAATAAAAGGGCGCCGGATATACAAAGACGTGCACGCGTGCTCGCGAGAGAGAAAAAGAGAGAGATAGGGCGCAAAAAGAGGCAAAGGAAAGCTCTCGAGAGGGGCGCGCGCATAGGGAACGAAAGACAAGGCACGCACGTGTTGGACGCCACCGCCGTCGCTATACGCCGCTACGACGGAGTAGACATTTTGTCACTCGACGCATAGCCTTGGAAACAACGAGGCCTCAACGATCGCACTGAAAAAGCCTGTGTGTTCCGATAGTGTATAGCGCGAATGACGGTCTGCTTTACGATATGTAGTGGTACAGAGAAAAACTTATTGAGACGAACAAGTGACCGAAGAAATTAATTCTATACAAATTTAACTTTATACTTTATTATTTTCAATGCTATCTTTTATATCATAATACATGGCTGTAATAGATCGATTTAAATTATCTCTGTTTGTTAATCAATGGTATTATAGGAAATTAGAACTTTACAATGTTTTTTAAGAATTTTCGTAATAACGCAAAAATTATTTTTACAAAGAAATCTATTGAGGTTACAGATAGCAAGTGTCATTAGGTGTTGTGAAATTTAATAATCACTTTACTTTTTTGCAACACTTGTCAGTAAATTACTGGTCTCGCATGGGTTTTCCCAATCTATACGATGCTTCATATAAAATGGATCTCATTCAAAGAAGTTTCATTTTTATATAAAAGTTTATATGGTATGAATATTCATCTTGTTTAGTTTGATGAATACAGGCTTTTCATTATATCTGTTACAGAAATCATATGCCGAAATTAATATATTCCTTTTTTTCCGCTGAACATGTAACACTTTTATCGCGATATTATATTCATGGATACGGATAATCGTGACGAAATAATCATCATTATCAAAATCGGAGAAGAATTTTCGAAAACTTCTCATCCATCATTTTTAAATTACATGACGAAACTTCGTCAAATTTCTTCAAACGAACAGAGACGCGCTTTTCGCGAAAAAAAGAGGACAACGCCATAGCGACGCCGTCATTAAAAAAAGTATCAATGATCCCGAGGACCATATAGGAGCTCGGAGGGAGGGCACACGTGCATTCTTGTTACGAAAACCCGTGCGATACAAAGCCATACGGCAGTAAGAGAGCATCGTGCATAGAAAAAAAGAGCTCGCGTTGAGTGCGACGACGACGACGACGCCCCTTAGATCCGCCATGTCGTCTCCGTCGTCGTCATCGTTGTCGACGTCGTCCCCAATTGTTTTAAAAAAGCGCACGCTAGTAGCAGCGGCAGCTCTCCCCGTTTCTCTCCTCTTGTTATTATTGGCGCTGCCGGGAGCGCAAAGAACTGCGGCGGACGCTCGACACGTGAGGGAACGAGACAGAGAGAGAGAGAGACTCGTTTCTTTATACTCGCTATGCGGCAAAGACATGAAGGTGCACGCGTACATATATACACACATACATGCGTATGCGGTGTAACAGAGCAAAAGATACATCGTTGCTGGGGAGAACGAGAGGGAGGAATAGACAAAGATTCAGAGAGTTGTACGCGCAAGGGAGGTAGGAAATATTCGCCGCCTTTGAAGGAATGCTATATACTGGAATGTCATGTTTTTAAGTAATTAACTGGTCGTTTTTACATGTGTAATAGATTATTTCGTTTAATTTATATTTATAATTATCTGAAAATATATCTTCTGTGCGCAGAACCATTGATTTCGATCAAATACTACGTCAGTATTTGGATTATATGTTCAAAGAGTCAATCCTTTTTTATAGAATTTTATTGCTTCTCATTTGATTTTGATAAATTGAGAACATGCAGTGTTTTCTGTAAGCGTTGAAAAAATCTTTCTTTAGAAATCGACATCATTATTTAAATACATTTATATATGTTTTTTTTTATTAATTAAACGAAACATTTTATTTTACTAAATAACCCCTTCTCTCGTGGTAAAATCATGTAACGAATTCTTTGATGAAGAAAATACATTCTGTACAGAATGATTTGTCGAAACATTAAACTTTTTCAGCCTCTCGAAGCAGCGCTCATTGTACGAATAGCCGCACAACCACGAGTGAGAAAGAGAGAGCAAAAGAGCAACCGCGAGAGAGAATGAGAGAAAGCGAGAGCACGCACAAAGCGCTGTTTGTATTCGCTCTCCGAGACGCTCAAGTCCGCGCAAGGATGCGCGTATAATACCCACGCGCGCGCGCACACGCCCACGCGCTGCCGATGCGATACTTTGTAATTAGTGCGCAGAGCCAAAGTGAATGCCGCTGTAACGATATCGGGCCTCTCTGATCTTCTCCTTCCGAGCTTCTTTCTCTCTCTCTCTCTCCTCTCCCCGTCACTCTGTCTCTTTCTCTCTTTTATGTATGTGTATATACGCGGCTGTCCCTTTGCTGTGCGTATATACCCAAGAGCGAGAGAAGATAAAGAAGCGCTCGCGATAATTGTTATTGCGAAATTTTGCGTGTATAGATGCATATATACTTTGTGTCGCAGCTACGATTAAGCGATTAATTGCCGAGAGAAGTGACGTGATGGGGTTTAACGATACGCGCGGAATTAACGTCGCGTAGTTAACGGCGATTATTATCCACGGTGAGCGAGTTTTATTTATCGCCGCCGGGAGAATGACGAACGAGCGACACTGCCGGGCAAATTTGTCGCATGAGACTATATGCCTCGACAATGTTTTATCGCGCGATCATCGGGATTTTTCAAACGCTTGGGAATCGATTGCTGTGCATCGATGCTTATAAACTTACTTTTTCAATGGTTCTCTACTATTATAAGAGAAATTTCCCGCGCAAACGAGTCTACATGTCACGATCAAATCTACTTGCAGTGATCTCTTGTAGTAAATATTTATTAGCTTGTTTGTTAACAAACGAACGAGAATTCAAACTATTCAGTCAAGTACTGTTCGCTTTAAGAATATTCGAAGCATTCAGAGCTACGTGCCACGAAATGTTGAGAAGCGCAGAGCCAAGCCATCAACTGCTGCATCTATTATTATCTTCCTTATATTGTTTTAAATAATACGAAAGGAGCACATCGGGAGTGCGGGCCGATCAGGAAAAGGGTTCATCCATCCTCGCTCCCATAAATACGTCGACGCATAGCACGCGGCATATTGCACTTGTGTGCATTCCCGTATGCGAGTGGGTTTCACGGAAAATCGCTCGCTCGCAGCGAGTTTAGCGAACGCACAACATTGTTGTTTGAAATACATATAGGTAGCGCGGGCCAGCAGCTCTGACGCAACTTTATGGTCGGCACTTTGGCTTTTCACATAAAAACCGCCTATAAATATCCCAGTGTTATTTTCGTGTGCGTAAAGTGATAGGCAGCGGGCGTATGTGGGACAATGGGCGCCTGACGATCGTATAATAATAAGCGCGTCGAGCGCTTCTCAAGTGCGCTCTTTGGTGTGTACACGCATATATGTGTGTAGGGTATAATATGTGCGGGGATGTTGCGGAGGACGAGCGGTTGGAAAAATGGATCTGATGCGATTTTCCGATGGTTTATAGGCTGCATTACCGTTTTAAGCCGATGCGGTTCACTACTTATGGTGACTTGATAGGATTAAGGGATTTGTTTACGTTGCAAAATTCACCTTTTTACTCGTTTTTTTCAGACTTATTTTTTCTCTATTTTTATACTCTAAATGGTATTTTGATGTTTGTGTCACAAAATTATAAGTTTATCGATAGTTATTATTTTATGTACTGATCTGTGATATCTTAAATTAATTTAAATAACAAATATGGATAACATTTAATCAAATTAGTTTACTATACACGTACAGATTAAAAAAAAGAAAAAATAAATTAAGTTAGGAATCATTCATCCGCATAATATAAATGATAATTGCATTAATACGCGTGATAAACAACCGAAATACATCTGCAAAATTCTAAAAAATTCCAAAAAACGTAAGCATTCGAGCAATCTCACTTATAGGCACGACGATGATTGTGCCTCCGCAAAGAGCCTCGTGTGTCTTTCAAGACAAATTGGCGGTCGCGGCGAAATTATTCGGGAGACGGTTACAAAGAATATATATATTTATAAGAGCGCAAGACTATACGAGCGCTCGCGATAGTCGTCAAGCTCCTGTCGTCGCGGAGCGAAGCCTCTTTCCATCCGATGACGTGTCGCGCCTCTTCTCTCATCTCAACCCAGTGGTCTTTCATAAGGTTAAAAATAACATCGTCAATCCGTCCGGCGGCTAACAATAATACGACTATATAACGCATCTTCTCCAATTTGTGCACGAGCTATTCGATCCTTTGTTCTTCGCCCTCCCCCTTTACATTCATAATGCGAGTGCGAGATCAAAAAGAGTTTGTAGAGGTATAAATTCATGGAAATTTAAAATTCAGCGCGGAGAGAAGAGAGTCGAGCTTATAATTGAGTGGAGCGCTCGGAATCGTTAAAAGACAAGGTGTTTGCTCAATAAACCTGCGGACTTATATTTAGCAAAAATCGAGACTCGTGGTTATACATCTGCACGCGATTGCGTCTTAACGTCGAGGTGGCCTGCGGTTTTGGAATTCTTATTTTGTGTGCTAATTTGTTATTTATTCTGTTGAGTTACAAATTGTCGTTTTACTTTTCTTTTAGTTTTCATCAAAGCCGATAATTTTAAAAACTAATTTAGAAATTATAATTCGTTTCTATATAAATATGATTGCTTTAAATAATTTTGCGCTTCAAAATGTTATCGCTGAAGTTAAAGTTTATTGTCCTGGCGTATTTGTTTTCACTTGACGGGGCAGCTTTATCGAAATCAATACGTTACTGCTGATTAAAATGCATAAAACATAACAAACCAAGGTAGCGATGCAAAGAGATTAAACTGCGTGTACAGAGAGCGCGGCGCGGACTACTTTCACCTGGCAACCTTCATCCCGTTATACAATGTTCATTAATTGCTATTTTCTTCTCTCTGAGCTTCCAGCTCGGAAAAGAGAGCATGTATATATATAATTTCAATCGCTCGATATTATCCCCTCTTGCGAGAGCAAAAAGCCCTTATAACGATGGCATCGAGAAAAAATGCTCTCCAAGTCGCCTTAATTCATCAAGCCGCTGTCAGGTTTCTATATAATAACACATCGGACGCGGAAAGAAAGCGGTGTTGCCTCGAACAGAGGGAGCAGACTGTCTCTCTTTCTCTCTCTCTCTCGCAGAGATGAGATATTCCGGTCACGGGGTGGCTATGCGCCGGCGCCAAGGCCAGGGAGCACGAGCAAAGACGTCATTACGCGCGGCCGGGTGGGGGTGGGTATATACCTCGCTCTCTTTTCCGCCGGTCTCCGCTATCATGTCATAAAAATAATCAGCTCTCCCTCCCTGGCCAATGAGCTGCCCCCCCGGGCCACTTTGATCTCGCGCCCATTTGTTTCCTCTCTCGCTCCTTCTGTCGCCGAGGTCGGCGCCTCTTTCTTCCGCGAGTTGCTCTTCTACATCTCGCGGCGGCCGTGCGCGCTTGGCATTTTTTTCAAGGCGTCACGCGCCCTGGAGAAAAAGAGAAGAGCACGACCGATAAGGATGAGAAAGTCGCGCGAGAAAGGTTGTGCGAGAGCGTGCAAAAGGAGCCTCTTTTACCTTCCCTCTCTCCCTCCCTCTCTCGTCTATATACGCGGCTACGAGAATACGCTTCTTCGCCGGTGATGCCTTTTAAAAATAAAAAGTTAATGAGAAAAGGGATGATGTTATTTAGCCGCTACTGCCTGCTGCTACTACTGCGAGAGCTGCCAGTCAAGTAAAGAGACGCGCGCGCGTGCTCCCGATGTAAGAAACGCGCCAGTTTTCTTTCATTGGCTGCTACGAAAATTGACTGCGCTTTGCGCTCGCGGCCCTCTCCCACTTTTTCTTTTCCTTTTGCACGAGAGAGAGAGGAAGAGATAGATGCAGAGGAGAAAAACGTTACATGCATGTCGCAAACTACGCCAGGCGCTGATGCAGAGCGGAAGGAAAATAACTGAAATCCGGGGAAAAATGCCTTTGCGAGTAGCACTAGCTTGCGATAGAGGCGCAAAAGCCTTTTGAGTCCTTTTTTTTTATTTCGGCGTTTTTTTCAGAGACTGAGAGTGAGGAAGGGAGAGAGAGAGCGAGAGATTCAATACGCGCTTTTGAAGGAAACGGCAAACAACTGTCGGGCGCAGAATCGAAAAGTTTCCGCGCGCATGCACTGAGAGCTGAGTGTTTGTGAAATTTTTATTTTTGTCTGACGCTGAAAGACGTTTAAAACAGGTGCATAGGAGCGCGTATGCTCTTTTGCTCTTATTGCGCTTGCAATTTCAATCTTACGGCGATGCAGAGCATCAGAGGAGAGAGAGAGAGATGCATTTTGCATATTATAAAAGGTATTTTAAAAATACCGGTAAAATGTGATGCGCGGATAATGCGTTTTTATTTACAGAGTGAAAGTGCATTTGAACATCGGCGTTATTTAATGGTTCGAGAAAAAAAAATAATCTTAATATTTTCGGAAGAAATATTTACTTATGCGAATTGAGTTTGTGAATATGTAAAATATCAAGAGATGTAAATCATATTAAAATTGTTCCGCATTGAAATAGTTTAAAATTTATCTTATGCGAGATATTGATATAAAATAAAAAATCTTTTCAAAAGAACAACTTACCTATTGAAATTTTTGTTTTATATGCAATTTTAGCTGTTCTGGAAAAACAATACGTATTCCAGTATTAATAGTATTTTTGTTGTTCAATAATAAGCATATTCAATTATATACCCGTGTATACATGCAAAATATTTGCTAACCTTTAAAGTTTAATCGAAATATAATTTACATTCGAATAAGGCATTGTGAAAAAGTGATAAATAAAAAAACAAAATTTAAAAATTAAATAATATATAATATACTATTACGCGATAATACACAAGCTCGTACAGCAATGAGTAGCTACACGCGCAATAGGGTATCATTCGTGCAAACACAGACGCACTCACACTCGCATAGCATATAAATTTGCAATAGCCGCTTCAGTCGCTCAATCTCTCTGCCTCGAAGCGCGAATCCGGCGCGGATATAATAACAAATATAGCGAATTCCAGTCGCTCACCCTTTATGACCGAAACGAATATTACCGTGCAATCGATCATCACTGCAAACATAATGGCCATTGGAGTCATGAAGTATGTATGTATCGCCTCGCTACGTTCTATCTATCTCGTATGTTGATGTACGTGTGTGTGTGTGTATATATATAAATGTATGTATGTGTGTTTGTGAGTATAGGTATGTATATAAGCGCTCGCGTATACGCAAGATCGTTCAATGCGGGTTATCGACTCTGTGCGTCGCCACAGAGTGAACGAACGAGAACTAATGGAAAGTCGGCGTGTATACTGCATGACAGGAGAGCCATAATGTCCGCTGCTAAGGATATTTAATTTTCTCTCTGATGATTATGAAGGCAAAAGGTCCTGAAATTTGTTAATGGCGTTATTATTTTAAGTCCACCTTTCTGATACAGAAAAAATATAATTATTTGGGAAAAATCATTTACATCAGAGCATATTATATATCCACGTATAAAAATCATCTATATGAGTTTTGTGACTATATACGTCTATATATATTTGATGGAATATGCTCTTCTATGGATGTATATGGAAATGTATATGAACAATTTACTGGCCAAATAAAACATGTATTCTAAGCGTTTCGTTTTTCAAAGTTTCCAATCATATTCATTGCCTTCTAGTCCTAATATTCTTCTATCCTAAAAGAAGGAACATCACCAAATACTTTCCTTTCTCCCCTTGTTTGCTATCAATTGCTAGTACATATTCACGGTTACTGTTTAGCTAATCGTTATAATTAGCGCTGGCTCGTGCGGTAATATATCGCTCCACTTCGTCTAAGCATAAATGTAGAGATGTATAAGTGCATTTGGTTTGGCACTAGAGATTCGATGTATCAGCGGTCCAATCTAATCCACTGATTAGAATTTCATTTAAAAACTAGGTTAATTAGAGCGATTGCACGAAATATATCACGCCAGTTGCTCATCCGTCATGCAGCTTTTTATAACGACAAATATTGTCAATGTCGATGTAGATTTTGCAATTTATGTCTCCAACTTTGTTAAATGCAGCTTTAACGCAAAATTCTATAAAATATTTTGTGGAAAAATTCTTTATTTATATTCTATATGGCGAATATCTTTATCAAATAAAAAAAATGGAAATAAAAAAATTTACATTTTTATGTCATTTAAGTGGTGATGTAGAAATAAAATAAAAAATTTAGTGATCAACCATACATTCTATAGAGATTTTAGTAACGATGTCTATTATAAGTATGATAATTGAATTAACATTTCATTCCAGATATTAAAAATAGGATTTCTTTTTTCTTACTTTCTTTGTAGTTCTTTCTACTATATAGTTTAAAATATACCTCTAAAATACATAAATGTATACGAATTAATTGAAATTTTTTTTATTTTTTGTCTGCAAAAGTACACAATACCTACTGGAAATATAATAATTAAGTCATCAATAAGGAATGCACTTGAATTCGTTTTACACTAATTAAAAAAAAAATAACATAATTTCTACGTGAAGTGCTATATACCGGCTACAAAAGCGTACATCATCGACGCACTTTTACGAGCAAACTTTTCATACACTTTTTGACCCCGGAAATAATCCAACGTAAAAAAGCGAAACAGAGAAAAAAAGGCTTCGAAATTCATTATCTGGCCGAAAATTCCCACATGATGCGCACGCTCTCCCTCACTCGCCTCGTGTATCCCGGAAAAAGTCCGAATCGTCGAAACTGCGGCTGCCCATACTCGAATCTCTTCATCCTCCACATACGTTGCGGATTCTCGTTAGCTTTCGGAAGAGTTATCCCATATTCCTCTCTCTCTCCCTCTCTCTCATTCTTCCTTTTTTCGGACAGTCGCCATCTATATAGTATACGCGCATGCAGTACACACTCAAACTGTACTACACGCACCGCACTCATGACGTAATAATGACTTTAACTCCCTCTCTCTATCCCTGTAGTACATATACACCGAGGGCAACAAGTTCGGTGCTCGCAGCCCATGAAATATTCAGGCGAAATCAATCCTGTCAGGGGTACGGTAGAGCGAAGGGGCAGCGCGCAACTAGCAACTCGCGAGGGTCGCACGTGCGACTCTGCAGATTTCGCTACGAGAGGGACGGGGGAGAGGTATAGAGCGCGCTTAACCCTTAAGTTTGCGGCCGGGGCTAAAGTAGTTATGTTTGTCCTTTGAGCCGATGGAGAGGAGAGAGGGAGAGAAAGCGCGGCCCGCTCCAGGGCTAATCCTGCGGGACCCGATCTATCCTGCTAATGGCTGCAAGAGACTTGCGAGCACGCCAGTTCTATCGTATAGAGAGAGAGTGAGCGCGTTTTCTCTCCCATACTCGTGCGACGACCTCGATAATGTCATTCGTCCAATGAATTTCTGGATATGAATTATTTTTGTGTTTTGATCTTGTTTGAGCATTGCCATTTGACCGGATAAACTTTCTCAGACTACATCGTGTTTTCAGTGATAAGCTTCCATTCGCATGGGTGTAATGCTTTCTCAAAGGAGAAAGCTATGTAAGAGTAATTTTCGAAATCCAAGTTTTTTTCAATTTCAATTACATGTTATCGGTTACTGACTCTATAAAAGAGTATCAAATTTCTGCATAACCAATTCAGCTCAAAATTATATAATGCAACATATCATACCAATCGAACAGTAGTAATTTGTTATTAAGCAATTACTACAACAGCTAACGATTTTTTAATGACGTTTCAAAAATTGTTCAAGGTGTCGTTGAAGTTTCAACTCACAATTTTCCAGAATGATTGGTAATTACAGTACGAAGGCTGAGCGAATTTGGATAAGTTGCTATTATATTAATAATTAATTTAGATGTAACAAATTACTTCTATATGCTTATATTGTGATGGTCGATATTAGGAAATTTGGATGATAGAAAATTTTATTCTATTCACTAAAGTTGCCGATAAATTTAGAATTACATAACATAAAAATGGTAAAATATATATTATTGGATTCGGAAATAAAATATATATTTGGGCAGTATCTATAAATAATCTGTTAACTAACAATAAATCTACAAACATTATACCACTTTCCATACGATCACTCCAGCGAACGAAAATAATTGCCAACACAACACATGTTAGCTATAAAAAATCACATGATTATAAAGAAGCAGAGAGAACGGTGATCGATGCAGACCCGACATTTATCGCGACACGCTCGCGCGTTTTAAAATTCGCTGCGTCATGCATTCTGATAACAATGCGAAACACGCAAAGAAACCATACTACACACGTGTATATAATAGCGTATAGTGTCACACGAAAGTTGCATCGCGAGTATTCTCGAAGCGCGCGAGATCCAGACCCGTTTTTGCGCGCTGACCCGTTACGTGATCGCGCATCCAGTCACCGCGCGACAGCACCAGGAAGAGCAACATCAGGCTTCGCATCGAGGCGAGAGAACAACGCGTGTATACTCACATACACACGTGAATGCACGCGTCTTACGTAAGCCAGGTGAAATCACCTGCCAAGTAGTGTACAGCACGCGCACGGAGAGAGAGAGAGAGAGAAAGGGCGTAATTGCGCGCGCGTATATGTTGGAGGGAGCTAAGGTCGCGATGGGGCGGACCACCATGGTTCTCGCTTCTTAATTAAGCTCCATCCTTTAATTTCCATTCAACGAGCATGGCATCATCATCGCTCGCGGTATAAAGAAGGATGCACGTAGAGGGGGAGAAGGGGGCACGAGCATTCCTTTTGTTCGTCTTCTCTCTTTTTTTGTCCTGTGTGTATATATATATACGTGCGTCTCTCTCTCTTGCTATACGCGGCCGTCCGTATGGTTTGCCTCCTTCGGCGCGCTTTTTTGCCGCTTCTCGCCCGCGATGAAAGATCCCTCCGTTATTCCCGGTCTCTGGCTTCATTCACAAGCCTTATTATGTTTTTACTGGCCACGCGCGCACACGGCCGAAAGTATGAGGGCCATTGTGCAAGTAGCCCGCGCGAAGCCCGAACGGCAGCGTTTCTCTTTTTGTACGCGCAACACCGCGCCTCTATGTACGCGCGCGTACGAGAGGGAGAGAGGATGTTTGAAGGATCGGCTCAGAGAAGGGAGAGAAAGAGAGGGCGAGCGTTATTCCGCGCGCGGCTAATGAGTCGCGGGATGATTGATTCGCCTATTCGCTGTGCGCGCGCGAGCCGAGCTTTCACTCACTTTTCTCCCCTCCTCTCTCTCTCTGTCTTTCTCTCTCTCTCCCTTTGCCTCTCTTTCCTTTTTTGCGTGCCCGCGCGTTACGTCGTGTTTTTCCAGTCCGCCGTTTCCTTTTCTGTCCCGCACTCGTGCGCTTCCTTGTTGCTCTCCCCCCGGCGCAGATCGAGCGGCAGTAGTAGCAGCAGCTCGTTACGTACGTGCACACCTTTATCTCCGCGCCTTCGCGATTCATTTCCCATTCATGGTCCGTCACGGCGCCCGCGTTCAATAACTGTAGCGCACGCTCCGACACTTTCACTACTATGCTGCTGCCCCTCGATCGTCTTTGATCTCCGCATATAACGCACACTGTGCTCGCGTTGGGTGGCTTTTACTTTCGGTCTATATGAAATTCATTGGAATAATTACTGATTACTACAATAAGATCTGCAACCGTTAGTTATTATCATTATCATTGTTTAGAATAAATAAATTTCTCATGAAAATTCCCTCTGGCTCTGATAAGATACAATGACTCAGCCGTACCGTGTTTATATAACCATTTTTTCCTCTGGACCTATATATACAAAGATAAAATTGTGTCCCTTCATGAAAAGATGTTTAACCGATCTTTATTCATGACACTACCCCACATTAGCGTTGATAATACGATCGTTAACAAGAGCACATAAGCACGAAAAATGTCAGCTCTATATATCTCTCGTTAATTGTGTGTATAGGAAACGACGGTTGCCGCATGCGCAGGCAAAAAGCTCATCGTCACTTTGATGTTTTCAGCTTACTCATGCGGCTTTTATTTATTACGTGCTTATCTGGGGCACTGTCGCATGCGCGCAAAAGAGCAAATCAACGCGAGAGAGAAAAAAAAGAGAACGATAGCTGGTCGAGACGACAGCGTGCGCGTGCTGCGAGCTCCATGAGCCTGCACTTTCGCATAGGGGATTACGTCTGCGATGACACCTACTCATCCCTTAGTGTATGTATAGCAGTGCCCTATTTTCCCTTCGCTGGGTCTCTTGGGTACCAATGGCAGATTCATTCTATTTGTTCGCAAAATGGAAAGATATAATCATAGGAGATATTTGGAAAAATTTGTTTACCAATCTTCGCCAACTCATCATCTTTTTTCATTTTTTACTCTTTACAAGAAAATTGAATTTTAGCTTTTTTGTGACTATATTATTGATAATTCAAACAATACAATTAAATCAAATATTATAACAACAGAAAGTTTTATGATTCATATATTCCAGCTACAGACATTTCGGTTATCTATAAAACATTGAATGACTTCAACACGCCTGCTAGCATTGTGAAGGATCCTTGACGGAAATCACTCTCTCATCCACAAGAAAGCCGCGATGCGACACGTTTGGATCTATAGAAGAGCTGCCCATACACACAAGCCGCTAATCCACGTATACAAATATCGAACCTTATATAAACACATACATACACACATACACTGTGGCTCAGGCTTTCCCCACGGCTATAGGTGATCCTCATCTTTTCGCTTCCATGCTCGACGCGAAAGTATTACACATACACACAGAGTCAGGGGCGTTATCAGAGTATTGTTGAGCTGTCGACCGCCAGGAGATGGATCGCACGAGCTCGCCATATAATACGGCCAATGTTGGCCAATAAAGTCGTCCTTTTCGCCTCAAGCCCATGACTGAGTATAGTGCAGCACGCAGCTTCTCTCTTTATACTCGGAGGCTTAGCTCCGCATGCTTCCTGGCTTCTTTGCGCCGCGTTTAAACTTTCGTCACGCTGTTGTTTTCGTCTTGCTGTTCAGAAGCTCTTTCATTCTTTGTGATCGGCACGTCAATCGTGATCGATATGATAATCGACAGATGAATATGCCGAGCTTCTGATGCTTCTATTGTGAAAAGTGCTATAATGACATTTTTTTGTCAAACTTTTATAGTGGATGGTGTTTTTAATGTACCAATAAAATTATTTTTAATTCGAGTATAAGTAAATTTTTTTTCCTTATTGAAACTAAATTTCGTTTTATATATAGAAAGAAACTGATAAATTCCAATACTTTTTTAACTACTTTTAGTCGTACAGATAATTATATAATTCAGAATTAGTTTGCCATAGCAATTTATTCAATAATAACGGAGAACCGTAGCGCGATGGCAATTTTTACTCTATCACGGCGACCTTTTAGAATCGTGTGATACAAAGTGAGAAAAAAAGAGGAGTAGCGGGAAAAAGTCGCCAAAGCAAAATACACACATACGCAGACGTGTACAAAAACTTTTCTGCGTTCGCGCATTGCACCCATTCGCATTTAAAACGAATAAACTATCGACTTCCAATAGCACCTGCTGCCACGGAAAAGCTACCCAGCAGCCCGTGCTCGCGCGTTGTAAAAAGGACAGAAAGCGCAATAGAGAGAACGAAAGAGAGAGAGAGAGAGAGAATAATAATTTTTTCAAGAACCGATAAAAGCTCCGATGAAAGTGCGATGGGGATAGAGATACGGAGAAAGAGGAGAACGCATTGGCAAAGTGCAGGAGAGAGGATGACCCTGCAGTAGTGCTGGCACCGTACCTGCTGCAGGCTTTGAGTTTTTGCCGCGTGTACTACTCGCAGGCGAAACGACGAAAGGTTTGTTTCCACTTAGTCCTGTTAACGCGAGCTTGATTGCCTGGCGATCTATCTATCTATCTGTCCGTCCGACCGTCCGTTTCTACACGTTATACGCGCGTGTGTGTATTTGTGAGTGTATGTGGGTATAGGCTCCCTTCCCGAGGGCCTGGTAGGTAATCGGTCATCGTGGCGAGTAGTAGCCCTCGTTTTCCGTTTTTCGCAGAGAGTTCGCCCGATATAACTACTCGACGCATATCGAATTCGCTGCATCGACTATCGGAAACAATGTGCGATGCGATGGTCCAACGGAAAACAAGGTTAAGGCTCGCCCTTGCCTAAAAGGCTCTCCTGTATGATTGGCCATCATCGATAGTTTCTTCGTTAACGGTTAATGTAATAAAACTAAACTGGTATTCTATTTAATCTATTTATTATACATTTCAAATTTATATTTTTTTCGTTTAAAATTCAAATCATTTATTTGTTACAAAACTTGGTAGTATTCAATTTCAAAAGCCGGCCGAAGAATGTGGTACAATTAATTTGAATGGCTGTTACGCAAATATACTTGTTAAAAATGTTGTGTATGTATATATACCATAAACTTTTTTATTTTATAAAAGCGAGAGATATATAAATATTTGATCCGATAAGAATTTTGATACCCTCATTACTACGCTTAAAGATTACGTAGGTGTTGAATGTATAACACTCCGTGAACAAAACAAATATGGTGGCTATTAGTATTCATATTAAAATCATCCCTCAGCGCTCATGAAAATTAATAAGTCCTTTACGCGAACAAAAAACGCACCGACAAAAAAGGCGGCGCTGCTCCATGTGGTCCTGGCGGCAAACACACGGCGTATACAGCGCCGCACTATACTGCCATACGTTTTCAACCATCCCCCCAGCAGGCACAATACTCGCGCGTATATACGCATCCAATTCTCATCCCCCTCGCGACTACAAACGCATAAAAAATTAACGAAATTCCAAACCACTTTAGAAATGCCCCGTGCGCACCCTGAAACAGTTGTTTCGTTGACCTGCCTGTTCTCTCTCTCACTCTCTCTCTCTCTCTCTCTCTCTCTCTCTGTATCTATATACATACGTACACGTACAGGCTCACCCCATCGCACCGCGTCGAATGCGATACGCGCAGTGGAGCGCGACGAAAGCGAGCAATCAAAGGGAATAATTCACGAGGCGGCGACAGCGGCAGCGGCATTGTGTTCCGCGCCGTATGGCGACGTATACATATACCTGTCCACGCGTCGCACCCCTTAACGCGATAACACGGGGGCGGAATTCCGGTGCGAGGGTGCGAGCGTGTCGTCAGCGTCGTGCGCTCCGGATCCCAGCGATTTGCATTCTTTTTCCCGTGACATGCCGAGGGATCGCGTAAGCGTGTGTGTATATGTCGTGGCTCGCGTCGAAATCACTTTAGCCAAGCGCGCGCGCGGTGCTTGCGTGCCGCTTTATCTTGCTCGCGGTGGTTCTCTGCGCGATTTTCGATACGGAGCTATCAATTTTGCATGTATGAGGGGCGTGGCAGGATATAAATCAATTTTATCTAATTGAAACAATTAATTATATTTTAATATAATTGTTTTTCTTTTGGAAATATTATGATAATAATAACTATAATTTACTTCGTTTCAAATTCTCTTCAAAATGTATTTATGTCTTATTTGTTAAGTAATTTTTTTTTTATTACAAACTGACAAGGACAACGCATAGCCTTTGATAAACAGATCTTGACTCCAAATTTTGCATTTTTTACGTCTAATTATATACATAAACATAATTAAGTTTTTATAGAGCCTTTTCCTCATAATATCAACTACCTCATTTTAAATATACCTTTTTTGAAGAATGATATTCCTTTTATTGATTGTCAACTGAAAATAAAATTAATAGTTTTGGAGGATATTTTCAATCATTTTCTATTCGTAACAAAAATGTTTACAGATTAGCATTTTTAGACACTAGGAATTGATTCTCAACAAAAGCTTGATCCAAAGGTATACTTCTTTTCGTATATAATCGCTGAAGACATTTTAATTCCAAATTTATCCAGCAACGCATAATCTTTCTTTCTTCGTTTTTATAACATTCTGTAGCAATAAAATGCACTCAACATGTGATACTCATGTGAAAAAGTTATAATTGTAAGTGCTGTCATGAATTAAAAGAAAATCCCTTTGAATTGAGAACTAAAGTAGAAAATCTTATAAAAAATGAAGTATAAGCAATTTGCTACGAAAACCGATAACCCGGCCGCATCATTACTTTATTATTACGTTTATCGCTAGTCGGCATGCTTATACAGACACGCGAGAACAGCGTCTCAAACTCACATCATATAAATACTTGCGCCTAACGGCAAAAGTTTATGCAGCGAATCTTGCGTGCGAGCCTGCACGCCAACACGATTTAGTTAAGACTTAATTAGAAAACGTTCGGAAAGAATTTATCGCGCGCGAGCGCATTACCCCCGTCACGTAAAACCAATTCTGTACGCATCTATATATACGCTCTTCTTTCCTTCTCGTACGTACTTGCCTGAAATCGCGCAATTGCCAGTCTACGCTCCCTTCAGCAAAGTCTCGCGAGAGAACACGTATTACCTAGCATAGTATAACGCGTATATAAGCGCCAGCGTCTCGAGGATTACGTAGCTGCACCGAGTCTACATGTACGTACGGTTACTGACACTCGCTTCCCCATTCCACGTATATACTCGCACGACGAGCAGCGAGCGATATTATATTATAATCCCGCACGCGCGAACGCGGAAAGCCGCGCCAATACTGCCCTGCGCTACTCTACTCCTGGGGTGTGAAAAAGAGAGTGAGTGAGGAGATGGAGCACGAGAGATATGAGAGAAAAATGCGCGCGGGGATGACGGAGAGAGAAAGGAAGTAGGAAGGGGAGAAGAGAGCCTGAGTACACTGCCGCAGTACGCGAAGATAAGCTTTCGCTGTGATTTTTGCATCTGGATTGAAGCTCGAGAATATGAAGCTGGAAAGTCTGGTAATTGCGGATTTATTCTTGCTTTTCTTATCGGACAATAGTGTAGAGAGGAATCCGAACAAACACAAATTGTTCAAGTTTTATTAAATGGTGTTCTTCGATAAGTAGCGACGTTGCAAAAAAAGACTACAGTATTAAAAGCAGTTTCTCTGACGTTTTATAAATTATGTAGAATATATTTTAAATGCATGTATATTGTAAATGATCTAATCATAAAGAGTGCTTTTACAATGATTGGATCTTATGTATAAAATAAAATTACTAAACTTTCTTTTATATTTACTATATTCGTAGATTGGATTTTTACGATATTAATTTATATTTTAAAATAAGAACTGAAAATTGAAATGTACTTCTATTCATACCTTATAAAATAATTTTACCTTTTATTGATATTTTGTAAAAACTTCAATTTATTTATAATATTATGGAAATAGACTTTTGTAACATATTTGGAAATTTTCATTTTCAGTCAGGAGCTGAGTTACGAGTTCTTTCTAATTTTACGATCCATTCAATCAGAAATAAAAGCAATGTAGTCCGCAGCAGTATAGTAATACGGTAATAAAGGAAGAAAATCACATAGAATAGTAACTAAAGTAGCACTACTCAGTAATCGCGAGAGGAACGGGCAAAAGAAAATACGGCGAACGAAGTAGAGAAAGAGAGAGAGAGAGAGAAGGAGGGAGACAGGGTCGGAGGGAGAGGCAAAACTTGGCTCGTAGCGGTGGCAATACGGTTTTTAGGAGGAGGAGAAGAAGAAGTGGGTAAAAGAGGGGAGAGAGAGGGAAGGCGGCTTGTCTGGGAGATTAGCACCTCGTATAAAAGTTCCATAGTGGAAGTTCCGTGTAACGATGAGGGAGGTGAGCGGCAGCAGTAGCAGCAGCCGCAAAGACGTGATGGAAGTGCGAGAGAGAGAGAGAGAGAGAGAGCTTGCGCAAGAAAGTCTTTCGAAGGATGAGGATGACGAAGGAGAGGCGGAAGGTATAAGCTCTCTCTTGCCAGCACGAAGGCTGTTTCTTCTCTCTCTCTCACTCTCACTCTCTTTCTCACTCTTTTCTTGCGCAGCTATATGTACACGCGCGAGCGCGAGCGCTGGGAGGGAAAATTAGTTTTCAGAAATTTTTCATGAAAGCGCTGAAAGGGGCGAGAGAAAAAGAGAGAGAGAGAGCAAAGCAGAGCAAGCTTCCTTCTCTCATTGAAGGCTATTTTTGTGTTCTTCTCGCGCGACAGCGATTCAATAGCCTTTATTTTACACCCCTCGTGTTAACCCACACTCGCACGTCGTCACCACCGTCGTCGTCGTCCTTGCCTTTCCTTATTACGCGCTTTCTTCTCTCTTATTCGTCGATTCGCTATATATATCGTACGCCCGCATGTACACGCACACACACACACACACACATACACTTTTCTCCTCGTTCGCTCATTCATTCGGCTCTCGCGCGCTCGCGTCTTTTTTCCATTATGCCTTATAAAGGAGAAAGCGCCGCAGCCGTTACTTTCCATTCGCGCTCTCTTTTTTCACTCTCCTTATTATGTACTCTGCAGAAAATTGAAGCGCGCGCGAGATCCGCGAGGTCGCATTGTGGACTCGACATTCTCTCCGAGCGCAACCCCTGCGCGAATTCTCTTTCATTTCTCTTATAATATATATATAAACATATATAGACAGGCGTATATAGAGATCTCGGGCCAGTAATTAGTTTTGGACAATATGGACGCGGGCGCACGCGTCGCGTTAATTTTTGTAATTAAGCGTCCGCGCGCATCTTTGAGGAGGGCTGCACCGAGAGTGGCGGACTGCTTTATGCGCAGCTCTGCGTAAATGCTAACTACACGCGAGCGTATCATTGTGCCTTGTTTATTGAATGTAGGAGGACTGCTGACGCGGGGGTGAAACGCGACAAGTCTCTGAGGACTTAATGATTAATCATTCTGCCCTGCGAGTCTCGTTAAAAAATTCCGCCGTTTCGTGGCAATTATAATATGATGCCTCCGCAAGCTATATACATACATTTGTGTATACGTGTGTAGAGGGAGATGCGGGAAAAAAATGAGGATCGCGTGTATGTATATATATATGTACCTTTGGCTTTCCGAGTAAGAATTATATGTGTATATAGACGCGATGTCTTTCAGAGGTCGTATCTTTTTTTACGTAGATTTCGCGGGATAATGCCACATTAATTAACAGAGAAGTTGGAGAGGCCACGGCAAAGTGCGCTGGAATTACGTAACTGAAGTTTTCGCTGTAATTAACAGTTTAAGTGTAATTTGTGTAATCGTAGCTGTTCTGATATTTGATGGTAACATACGTTGATGTAAAAAATTGTTTAATAAATTATAAAAAATAATAGACAATTAAACCTTTCGTTAAAAGAGTATGTCCCAATTATTTAATATTTTTGGAGAATAATTAATAATGTCAGTTTGAATTTTTAATTTAATCAAACAATAAAAAAACAAGTTTTTCTTAGTAATAGATTATTTATATATATTGTTTTCTTCAATTAACATGATATTCGTATTATACGCCATTGATTTCTGCAGGGATATTAATTATGAGCCCCTTTGGAACTGTTATATAGTTTAAGCTTTGCGAATTTCCGCTTCCGCGAAAACCAAACTTGGTCAACTAATATTTGCGTATAATTGTTATTCAAGAATACTCTCGAAGAATGACTTGGATTTTTCCCGTCGAAAAATACCAGGGTGATATATTGAAAGTAAATCACCGGAAGCCTCGGCCTCGGACAATATTCCTTTTCCTGTAGCAAGTACCTTGCGAACTACAAGCCAAAAGCCACTCCAGTCGCATACTTTGTATTATACATGCGCATACACGCGTTGCCTCTAACATCAGAGCGCTCACGCATATGTATATACTATACTGGCAAATAGAGTGACGCTTACATTATATCGGGCGAGCGAGCAGCAGCAGCAGCAGTAGTAGCGGAGGGTTGAAAGTCGGTCGCAGGGGCTGCCGCGGGAACGTGGCTATGTATGTGTGTACCTACGCGTGTTCCCGGCATTCCGCGATGCTCTATTCAAGTAAATTACGGCCGGGATCGTGTTCCTTTGACGGAGTCGGGCGCGGGGCAACTCTATCCGCTGCGCCGCAACGAGCGTTTGTCGTCGTAGTCATCGTAGTCGTCGCAGAGGGCGACGACAGCTAAACACAAGCAATTCTAGTATAACTTTCCGCCGGAGCGCGTCTTGCGTGCTTTGGTTGTGTAGCGTTTGAAGGTATACAAGGAGATAGTGTTGATGAGGGTGTAGACAAATAATACGGTTGTAGCAGTGGTTTTGTGAGAGCAGGCTTTCATTAGAGAAGATTAGTGTACTTTCAAAGGTTGCATATGTTGTATAAGAAGATAAATGCGGGAACATATTAATCAATATATATAAATTCAAATGTCTTTTTTATTTATATGAATTGTAATTCTAACAGGAAAACGCTGCTCATATATTCCTTGAACGATGTCTCGTGGACCCCTGCATTGTCCGCGTCCCAGTCGAATAATTTATGTGTTTCTCTATAAGCCCTATGCGGCCTGCGTTCACTGTTTTCTATACTACCGTGGTATGTAGCGGGAGAGTAAAAGCTCTCGCGTCAATACGCTCACCCCGGCCGAAGACAGCGCAGGTAAGAAGGTGGGGTGCACGGGTGGGAGGGTGTCTGCTGGAGGGGTGGGGGAGCTTCAGCAAGCGAGGGGAAGGCGCCTGGTAGTGGGGCGTGTAGTCGTGGTGAAGAGAGAGAGAAAGAGAGAGAGAGAGAGATCACGGCGCCGATATTACTACCAGCAGCCCTAAAGATTACCAATATCCTTGAGAGGCGCAGGGTACAGAGCAGTACTGGCACCACCGGCACTGCGCTCTTGTCGTCATAAAAGACGAGGAGTGAGTGAGCAAGAGCGAGCTTACCGAGATATTACGTTTATACGGTGCAGAGAGCTCAATTTTCGCGACTTCATTTTCCGAAATGTACACCCGGAAGACAGCGCGATGGGGAAGGGAGGAGGGGCAAGAAAGGGAGCGTCGACGAGTGAAGAACTTTGGTCAGTTCCCGGCTATGTCTGTCTGTGTAGACAGCGGCGAGTCGAGTTGTATACACGCGGTGCGGAGTTTCGTTGAAACAAGCTCGCGAGCGAAAGAAAAAGCTCTCTTTGACGACTGTGTATACTTCTTCTTTTTCTTCTTCTTCTTCTTCTTCTTCTTCGTCTTCTTCTTCTCCTTCCAGCCGCTCACCCGCTTTATGACATTATGAGGTATATATCGGCCGGCCGTAGGATAAGCTCTGGAAGTCTCGCGCGCGCGTAAAGGAGCTGCGCATTCACGTCAAAGCCTCGTGCGCGCGCACGCTTCTATTTTCAGTGCTCATTTGGAGCACGTCGTAAAGACGATGGCCTGTGCGCGACTACCTTTTATGTACGCGTACTTCTACGATGGCTTTTTTTTTATGTCCCCCGACGACGACGAGCTGTACGACGATGCTGCTCAAAAACTTCACGTCATACTTTTCGCAAAGCGTGTGTAGGTTGACGTCGAATAGGGACGCTATATACCGACGAAGTTTTTAACGCTCGAGTATTAAGGGAATTGCTCGGGCGTTAAGAGTGCACGCTTTGATTACCTTGTTGTGTATTTATATACCTCAAGTGACAGCTTTTTTATTTTGGAATCTATAAGAATAAAACCTACATTTATACGTTAATTGCTTTTCCATCATGTTACAATATTATTTAGCTTTTGATAATAAACTATTTCGGAATTTCTTCATGTTATCTTATTAAATAAATATTATTGTGCATCGACCTAAATCATAATAAAAACAATTCATCCGTATCGCAATCAAAGTCCATCTCTTTGAAAAAATAACTCCCCATGCAGATGAAAGGCAGGCAATAGTGTCGCATCCACTTGTCGCTCGGGCGCAGTCTGTCTCGAGGCGGCTTTCTCTCTCTCTCTCTCTCTCTCTCTCTCGTGAATCCGTAATCGCAAAACGACACAGTTATTACTCGACGCGTCGTCGAGTGTAGATATATACGCGCGACGGAACGTGTAAGGTCGCAGCGTCGTCGCACAATAGGCCGACGAGCCTGCATTGTGGCCTCCCCCTCAGGCTCATTGTGACCCCCACAAAGCTTTAATCCGCGAGCGGATCTGCGCGCTAATGTCAATAGCGCCGCCGACGTCGCTGCTATCGTCGTCGTTCTTCTTCTCTCCTTGCGGCCTTTTATGCGGATCAAAACGCCCGTGTTATATGCGACAGTGTACACGCTGCAAGCTCGCGTTTGCCCATATGGAACATTCCGCGTTGAATGGCGTCCAGTATTTCGTGGCTAATCGAGCTCGTAATGGTGCTCTTTTAAATTAGCCATCATCCATTCGAGCATGTTATTTTAAAACCTTTTCATTATTGTTTTGTCCGTGGCTTCCAATCTCATTAACTGATTGAGTTTTAAAATTTTCTAAATTGATTCTATTACTTATACAGTGGTTTACGATGTTAAAGTAAAACAGTATACTTCTGTTGTTACACTGTGATTGGTATTGCATTTTAATGCAATAACCTGCTTTAAAAGAAATTATGTTTTTATACTTCTCCCAAAAAGGAGATTGTTTATTTTGGAATCACTCGTGGTACGAATATTCCTTTTGAAAATTGGGAGTCCTCCTATTTCCAAGAAAAGCATTTAAATACAACGATATTTCCATTACAAACAAAACCTTGTTTTACTTATATAATAATATCATTTCTACTTTTCCTTAAATATGTTGATTTATCCAATACAAAGCTATTAGATTAACTATAAATTTGTTGTGAATATAATTTTTATACAATAGTAAATTAATAAACATACTTATTATTAAAATTAAAAAATAATATTCTATCATAGTTTTTGAAGAATATAAAAAAAGTTTTCAATGTAGGAAATCGAATAATTAGAAATTTTTATCAATAAATCTGATTACAGCGATAATCCATTCTCGAAAACCATATGAATCAGATTGTCCGCCATGTGACAAATGATCTTTCTCTCCCTTGCCAGGCAGGCGCAGCTCCACGTGCATGAACCGCAATACTAGTTCACGCGTATGTATGTAGAGGCGATCTAAGGCACCATTCACGCATAGCCCGCGGCTGACCCTATATATATGTGCGATGCGTGTAATCCACCCCAACTCGTCGAATAATCGCTATTGTGTCGCCCCAAAGTCCCATGAGCGGTTTTTCGGACGTGCGCCCGAACACTAATGCGTATACGTACGTACGTACACTATACGTACATGCATGTATATATACGCACGCGCTCCTATCTCTGTCTTCGTCTAGTAGTTCTCTCCACTCGTGGACGAGTCGCTCCATTGTCGTACTTTAATGAGAGTCGTAAAGGCGACAATCACGTTGTAACGGACAATTGCTCGGGCGCATGTGTGATGCGGACATGTGTTGAATTTTCTCTTGATTCTTCTTGGCTTTGGTAATTGCTATGGTTAAGCGGGCTATTATTTATTGCTGAATGATTGGCGCGCATTAGAAAGATTGAGCGAGCGATATAAACTATTGATCGTTCGTGAAATTCATTGGTTATACAATTTTTGTTTCGTGTTGAAAAAGAAATGATAATTTAATTTTTCAATATTTTTCGCTCTGTTCAAGAAAACAAATTAATTGTATGCTTTATGAGATTTGGATCATTTTCATCATGAACAGTTAGTCTTAGCAATTTTATTAATATTAATAAAATGAAAAAAACATTTTAATACAAAGTCACGCCGTTCAAAAACACTTGTTATAGTTATATTCTTTTCTTTCTAAAATTACATTACGCACAGCATTAAATAACTTTTACCAGTTACCACAGAAAGTATATAATGTTTACGTTATACAGTTGCTCAATCCGACTGAAGCTAACGCCTTTCTGACATCCAGTTTTATGCGCACGCAGACGCGCGAAATAAAATATTTATTTAACAATCGCACTATTCAATTAAGCGCTCACATTATTGAAATCATAAACCTGCGCGATCATTTAATTCTCCCGTTTTCCCGTTTACTTGCATGCTCTCTTCACAGCGTGCGCGAGCGATTCGCGTATCGTCTCCGCGATAAAACCCGTGCGAATTTGTGTCTAGAAATCCTGCAAACGAGCTTTACTCGCACGCTCAGCCGTGGCCAGAGATACACATACAAATTACAATATCGTCGCACTTTACAGCGCGTGCAGCGTTAAATTTACAACCCGCATAAACACTCTCTCTCTCTCCCTCTATCTCTCTCTATCTCTCCGGGCATGACCAATTTTGCGAAGAGAGGGCGAATATACGACCAAATGGTCTCCACGTCACATCATAACCATAAACGTTGTAAAGTCTTTCTCCGGCGTACTGGAGCGTCGTTTTTTTCCTTCGCGAGTGCCGCGTTGTCTCGTCTCTGAATCATTCTAATGCCTGTAACCGGGGCTTGCACTCGCGAGCGTACGTAGAGAACTCTCGAATCGTTCGCGCTCCTCCTATAACTACCGCTGCTGCCACTGCTGCGCGGATTATTTACGCCGCCTATTAACCGTAATTTACGCCTTCGATCGTATAAACGTTTAATCTCTGCGGAGGCACTTAGCGCGCGTACTCCTCGTAACTATATATGTACTTGCGAAGAAGATGCGTGCAGTACGCACGCGTATGTGCGTGTGTGTATAGTACGCGTACACCCTTGCGCTTTCATATCGTTATATACGTCACATCGGAAACGAAGCGCCGACCGTAACGTAATAAGCGCCAGGCGTGCTCTACGTATTATACTTACAACGCAATTACCCGGCTCTCTGATCGTCCTTCTCTTACGAGCGTCAGTCTTTCGGCAGAGTATATACATGCACGTTGTAGGCTTATTTTGACATTCTTATCGCAGAATCGCGGAGTGCGCTAATCCCCCGAGCGGTGGGCACGTAATCTCCAACTCCCCCTTATATATATGTGCACCCCGACTCCCATGACACATGTACATACACACACATATAGACACGGGTAAATGTATGTTATACGCGTCTTTCGCGCAATTTTTGTTCTTTCGCTTTATATCTGTCGTCGCTGTCTGTCGCTGCGTAATCCGCTATTAATTGCCGCCACAAAGAGTTCTTTCGGTGTCTCTCCCCTCCTGGCCCCTTGTCCAGGCGCCTTTGAAATATTTATGATGTTGATCTTCAATCGTCATGCCCGCCCGCTCTCGCCCACCCCGACACTCCACTTTGTGGGTGTGAAATATTCATAGCGAGCGTTACTTATTGACGGCGACCCCGTGTGCGTCTATACGTGTGGGCTTTTTTTGTGTTTTGCTGACTATGTAGAGAGAGGATGTGACGGTTTGTCTCTTTTGAATCTTCAGCGACGAGGGATTTGTGTTATTTGTCTTTTGTATTTTTTGTCTTGTGTATCGTTCGGTGGGTAAAGAAAATGATACTTTGCATGTTATTTTTGCCACAGATTAATTCAGTCTGCAATTTCAACACTAAAATTAATAAGTAGTCTTGTTTAATTTGTTATACAAACCAAACGCCGTTGAATACATATATACGATGATAATACACTTTTAATCGTAGGAAAGTCAAGTAAGCTATGACCCAAAAATTAAGAGATGCAACAAAATAAGCATTAACAAGTGTAAATGGCGGGGTACGTAGCATTCGAAAGCCAACTTTGATGAAATGAATGATTTATTGCGAAAGATAAAAGTCAATTAAAATTTTCACCTCTGATATAAATTCCTAACAAGCTGGTAGTTTTCCAAAGACAAGAACAGCAGCAAGCACCTTCCGAGATAAATTTTCATCCTTCTTAACGTGCGCATTAACTTTTAATAACGCACATAATGCTGCACGCACTCGCCGCGGCGTGCCGTAAAAAATAATACCTTCATGCACAGCACTCGCGCGGTAGCAGTGGCATGCAAATAAGAGATTAGACCGTCCAATTAAAACGTCGTTATTTATGCAACGGCTCGAAACTGGCGTTTTCATGTAATTCAAAAAACCAGCGTCGTCGACATTATGCACTCGTTAGCGAACTCTCTAGCACGGAATTCGCAAAAATAATTTAAAATGGAAAATTAGAGACGTCGGGCAGTGGCGACGCCGACGTAAGAACGAGCGGGAGGGGGGAGGAGGATAAATTGAGAGGCGCGCGTATACCAACAATTTGCCACACTGCACCGCGTTGCTACCACGCGTGCATCTAGAAAAGTCTTTGATGTGTGCAGAGCGCGCAGATATCCGCGCGCACTAATAAGGAAGGCGATGGCATAGCGACGCGCCGCGAAAAGAGTAAACGCGCGGTAGGTAGCATTGGTTCGTCAATGATGCACTTGCCGCGCGCGCGCAAGAGAGAGAGAGAGAGAGTTAACGGTGCGCATCCGTGCAGAGTGCACACGCGCCGTGCTTTTGACGATTCGCTCGTGTCGTTTAATTTAATTTGACGATTGCTCGTTAAACGTACGACCCCGCACAGACAGAGCGAAAGAGAGAGAGAGAGAGAGAGAGAGAGAGAGAGAGAGCAGCAGAGTGAGAGGGAGAAAAGCAACATTAAATCTCGCACCTTCGGCCCGTTCGAATAATTACTGCTCCATTCTGCTGCCGCGACTACGCTACTGCTGATGCTCGTCTTCCTTTTCATTCTTTACGCAAGCGGAATCTGCCCGCCTCTCTTTCTCTCTCAGTGATGCTATTCCATGAAGTGTTTTTGCAGGAGAGTTTTTTTGCAACATAGAAGAGTTTTTACGTGCCTTAGGAAGTTGATTGTAATGGCACGCCTGTTTCTCAGATGAGGTAAAAACGACAGTAGAGTTCACGTCAAGTACTGTGGTGCTGGTTAGGAGGGAGTAATTGTTTTTTGATTTATTTGGCTTTAAACGGGTCGATCATTAAGATTCGCGTTAGAATATATTTCTTGATCACATTTTAATTGGCTTGGATGAACTTCAAACGTGATGAATCGATTCGTATATGAAAATACTTGGAAGTCTAATAATGCAAAACTTTTTTCCTAGATTTTTGTCTTTGTTTTTATCGAGCTTTTAATGAGGAATTTATTCGGTACCGTTATAAAAATATTAAATTATAATAAATTAATTATTATACGATGAAAATGAGAAACTAGATTAATTTTTTATATATCATGATTATCTTATTGTACAGAAATCGTTGCAGAAAAATTTGTAAAGAAAACGAATACAATATGGTAAGATTTCTAGGAAGAGTAATATTTTAAATTTAATTATCGTTTATTTTTTTATACCTCTCAGTGGATGTACTTAAAAATATTGTTAATGAAATAAATGCAAATGTTATTTGAAGAAGCATAATACTGCTGACATTAGCAGCTGTTTTTATGTCTGGCTTCTTACTCGTTTACCTGCCTTTGAGATTTTATGGCACTTTGCATTTCTACGTTTATGATTTTCAGATGTAACTTAGTCTATATTTAATTACACCGCAACGCGCATGTACTATATTACTTTACTTACATAGTACTTTTATTTTATAAGGAACATGAAAACTTTAATTTAATAATTAAATCTCAGACAAGGTTTATGTATGAAAAAAAATGTTTTTTTTGTAAAGATTTCAAAATTATAAAATTAAATTTTATGATAGACATACTTCTTCTTACTTTCTAAACAACCCAAAGAATTAAATCATTTTATTTGTTTATATTATAGATTATGATCTTTAATCGTAATGTATAGCTTCAATCACGTTCATATATTTATAAATATTATTATACTGGAAGTAGGCGGCTTATGCAAACGAAGCAAAATTATTTACGCGAAACACATCTTCATTAAAGTGCAAAAATTCAATCACTTCCTCGTCTTACAGTTACACATAAAATGCTTATCAGAATTATCGGGTGCGCGAGCTCGCAAGCACAACCGGTCGCGATGTAGGTCATTAACGACGCAAACAGTAGAGATTTTCTTTACGCGCGACCGTAACAACTCGACGACGACGAAAGATGCTTTGTATCAATAAAACTCTGAGATTTATCTTGAGGTATATATCGTGCAATATCGATGCATCAACATTGACGCATGTATTATAATACGAATGCCGGCCACTCTGCCAGAGAATCTTCTAAGAATGTTAATTATTATCGGAGAGAAAGCCGCGCGGCATCTTATAAAACACGATTATAAACAGCCGCGCGCGCCATTGATAAGATTGCAACAGTGTTATTATGCGGTGCGCACGCATAGCCAGCGCAGTCTCGTTTATCTTTTAAAAGACACGTCTCTCTCTCTCTCTCTTGCTCGCGCAGGCGCAGGGACGTTTCCTCATTGCCGTGAAATCCCGTTTCGCCCGATAAGAAGAAAGGGGAGAGGAGTGTGTATACATACACAGAGAAGAGACGAAGAAGGGCGCTTGCACGCGGAGAACCGTCTCTCTCTCTCTCTTTCTCTCTCGGGCGGCGCATAATTGACGTACACGCGGATAATTGGGAAATCGACGCGGCGACAACGACGAGCGCGCGCTATATACGCGAAAAATATGTGTATACACATACGTACAGGTAGGTATGCATGCGAGCGCGAGTATAGGTAATGCGAGCTCGCGATAACGGTAAAGTTTAACGACGCGCTTATTTCATTCGCCTTGATAACAAGGGAAACACGACGTTGTCCGCGTATATATGCGAGAAATGGAAGAATAAAAAAGGAGGAGAGCGAGCGCGTTAATCGACTGGCGACGAATAGAGTCGTTATACGGAGCTTGTACCACGGGTTGCTGCTGCTGTTGTAATTCCCCGCGACTTCGCGTAAAGCGAGGAAGAGATTTTCCTACCAGTGAAAGTCGTTACCGATTCGAAAGGGCGCGTTTCTCGGCTTTCTTCGCCGCGCGCGTGGAACTATGCGACAGTCCGGCTATTAATTATACGAGATGACGGTAGTCATTCACCGTGCTGGGACTCGAGATGACGACGTTCTCGAGAGGACGTCGCGTTGTTTATTTGGCTGCGGTATGTGTATATATGAGACCAAGGACAGGAATTGTGTACGTGGACCGCGAGACTTTATGGAGATAAAAGTTTCTACATTTTTATATATATACGATTTGCTGGCGACTGATTGTGGTCGAGATTGAGTAAGTATACGATGCGGTGAAAGCGTCGTCATTCATTACAAAATGGACTAGAAAATCTTATATGTCTGTGTACGACGAATGATTTTCAGATCTCTGATGTTTGAAATGTAGATATGACCGAGTGAAATTTAGAGTTATTGAATTATGTAAAGTATCGTGTATAAAGTATTTATTTACGTATTGCTGAATATTAGATTAGAAACTGGTTTTACTGTGCACGCTGTAAAATATGTTTGTCAGAATATAGAATACACTTCGTGTCATTACGTATTATTTGAAACTATTTTTACTGTGAGAAGTTCCGCTTATATTAGAAGCAATAGGTCACCCTGTATTTACCTTATACGCTACGGTATATAATTATATGAATTACATTTTAATTCATAATAGGTATAAAATTAAATTAGAAGTTCCGGATAATAAATTAATGATGTACTTATTTATATCACTAAATTAATTAATTATTTGATAATGGAAAAACACAGAAAAAAAAGAAAATGATTGGCACGTGCCATCGCCAATACAAATGCGTCATTGAACAAATACACCATAAAAGCACATAATTCGGCCATTTATCGAATATTCATATCTGTTTTAAGAATCTCCAGCACAGCAGGTGCAGCAATTGACCTCCAAACGTGCTATCAATCAACAAGATCCCCCTTCCTATACATCGCTTCCAACTTTAATTAGTACAATCCACAATCGACTAGAAAAAGTAGCACAGGAACTGGGAAAAATAACGTTTCATTTCCCCAAAATAGCAACAGGCTGATGACTGATTGAGGGCCATCGGGTTTCCTCCCACCCTACGCGTTATGCTTACATACGTGTAAATTATTGGAGGCATCGTCGTTGCGCGTGCGCATTCTCGGTCCGCCGCGCGCCTGACATAACAAACACGACAGTAGTGGTGAACCCCATCCGCTGATCAGAGGGAACGCACGTGCCGAAAGCAAGGAGTCTCGGCTCTGCGCGCCCTTTGCGAGTTGCCGCGCACTTGCTCTTCGCCATATTCCCACTTTCTTTCTCTCTCTTTCTCTCTCTATGCTCTGTATCTGTGTGCTTCAATCTTGCGCGCGTGCGTAGGTGCGCTTTATTCCTTGACAATTTATCTCCGCTTCAGAGAGCACAGCATGCGCGCGAGAGAGAGTTTCTCTGTCTCTATCTCTCTGTTTCTTATAGGAACTTGGAGGCGCAGCGATCCGTTAAACTGCTCGTGAGTTTGCACCAGCGAGTGCGCTCGTCGTCCTTTGCTCTTCGCGTTGATGCTCTGCGTTGCGATTTCGGCTGAGGTATTTCGTTTATGCATGGTAATGATAATGGGGAGAATTTGAATCGCTTTTGCCATGAGTATAACGATGGCAAGAAAGATGGAGTCTTGGCTTTTCGTAATTAAAGGCGAACTTTCGTTCTTGCAAAGATTATTTTCGTACGATTTCTTTAATTTATTCTAAATTTTTTTTAAAGGATATGTATACATATGTAAAATAAGTAAATTCTACTGTTTATTACCATTAATACTTAATCTACATAAGCTAAGTGAATTATTTATCAATATTTATCATTTACTATTTAAATTTTTTCATTTCATTTCTAATGAAGCTATGATGATAAATAAAAACCAATGACTGTTGGTATAATAAAAACCAATGAAACTATGTCGCCAGCAACGTTCGGATAACAATGCTTATAAGAACGAATTCACGATAAAAATATAATTTTTCCTTTTTCCTTAGAAACATATTTTTTCATCATAACGTACTGATGCGTAACCCTAATGTCACACGACTTTCCGGAAATTGGAGTCCCGTAACCCGTGTTAATAAATGAGAAGCACGTCATAACCTAGTGAAACGTAGTTGTCGTTGGCGATGGGTGTATTATACGTTCGTCCTTGACTGAAAGAGAAGTCATAGTCTCTCTAGGGAGCGGGAAAAAACGAAGGAAAAAAAGCCACGCCGAGAGTTGTGCTTCAGACAATAATAATTCGGACATGTGTGGCCCATACGGAGGAGACGCACAACAGAAGCGGATCTCTCTTTCTCTTTCTTACTCTCTCGACAAAGTCGTTGACGCGTTTATTCGTTCGAAGGAGAGCTATGCCGCCGATCTTTTTGAACGTCTTACGCGCACATGTGGTGGTGGTAGTGGCGGTGGTGGCGGGTGATATGAGAATCCGCTGGCGTCGGTTCCGCTCTTCTCGTGAAATCACATAATGAATTCTTTTGTGCCTTCTATTTCGAAGTAGTCAATGTCATTTCGCTGAATCAAGACGGTAAAAGGGCGAGAAGGAGAAATTTCAGGATACTGAATAACCAAGAATCGATTTTAAGAAAAGATCAAATATATGGTATACGAAAAAATTTTATATGCTCGAAAACTTGTACTATTCTAATCAAAATATTTTTACGATCACTGATATTAATGAATTTTTATAGTTCTTATACAAGCTAAATGAGAGATTTATTTAGTGCATTATACTATTAAATCAGTAAAGATTAACATTTTTTTCTAGTCAAACTACTTTTAAACAAATTTCTGCCCCTTCAATTCTATGGCGTGATTGCTAATGCAAAGCCTTGTTGATTAAAAAAGTAATTTGAACAACATTTTCTCTTTTATAACATGAATAATCATAAAGTAGGAAACTCATTAAAAAAAAACTTATGATTTCTTACTCAACTATTTTTATTTATTTCACGTGAAATTGTATAGTCATAAATAACGTCCAGTTTTCTCGAGAAATGACTGCAATTACAAGGTGCTAGTATCAATCAGTTAAAACATTTTTTCGCTACGAAAATCTGGTTATAATATAAAATCTCGAGAAACCAAAGCCTACAACTAGGAAGAGAGAATGCGAAGGAGAGAATACGTTAACTTTCAAAGCTCTGCGCGCGAAAAATCGACTTAAAAAGTCATTTAAATACGGATCACGCAGTCTATTAAGCACGGATCCATAAGAATGGTCGGTAGGCCGGCGGGCGACAGTTTATGCAAAACGCCGCTCTTAATTACCAGTGGCAATTAAACGACGAGCGGCCGAGTAGCGAACGCGGATATACGCTCGTGAGCGCGCGCGCCTCTCTAAAACTATCATTACGGAGAGGCCATTGATTGGACGCGTACGCGCGAGAGTTCGTTAGCCGTGAAAATACGAAAGGCGACACTCTTAACGTTCCTCTCTAGGCCTCTTCATACGCGCACGCGCGTGCACGCAGATCAATCTCGTGCGCTTTCCAATTTCGATTTTTGCGTCGCCGCATTCGTCAAATGCCCATTCGAACGAAGCGCGGCTGCGCGTTACGCAGGGAGAGCTTTTCGCGCGTATTATATTCTCCCCGCGCGCCTGTTCTATCCCTACTCTTTTTATTGCGCATTTATTGCAGCGGCCGAGCAGCTCGCGCCTGTCGTTTGCATAATTTAACGAACATGCTCGCTGTAAGCGTGTGCCTTGTGATTATGATTGTGGCCGTACTACGATGATGACGATTGTATATTGACTGGGAATAAATTAACTTTCTATATACGCGGGCGCGCTTGCGGCTGCTTTTTCAACTTTCTGCTTGGAACGCGATTTTTATATTTCCGATTTATAGATAAACAAATATTTGCAAAAGTCGTTTATGCACTACGCGAGCGGCGTGATTAGAAAGTCGACTTCTTTCCAGCCGGTAGGAATCGATTTTTTTCCCAGCGCTCGGGAATTTTTTTATTATTAAATGAAAATTACGCAAATGCGCATTTGTAAGTTTCATTTTCGTTTTGTTCCGAGCCGGTATAATCCGCTTTGGCTCACTTCGACAAGTGCATTTCTTGTTTATAAAGAACTTTTAATTTGTGTTTGATTAAGTAACATAGCTCGATTTCAGTGTAAAAATGCGCTTTGATTGATTTGGTTATAAGCTGATCGTAGTGCAGGTGTTGTTAATTCAAATGTTTCAGCTTACCACATACCCGCATTAAGTATAAGGCCGTAACGGTATACAAGAAATGTCTTACCTGTAACACAAAAAAAAGAGAAAAGTTATTTTGATATCGTTGAAAATTCAGAAAATAAATATAGATATTTATCCCTTATAGCTCTAAGTAGATTCGAAGATTACAGTATTTCTGGTTCTTATAAGTAAACTGGGACGTTATTATAACAGTACCATGTGGTGCGGGAGAAAAGAAAATGACTATTTACAGGATTTTTAAATGTACGCATAAATTATTTACTTAAAAGCATCTCCATTAAATTAAAACGTTGGTATCGATTCTAATAGACCAAACAGTCGATATAGAGAGTATCATTGAAACGAGCCCATTTGCATTTTTAATGAAGTGAAAATTTTACTTAATCTGTCATTCCGTCGATGTTTTCTCGAACAAATTGAAGTATAGTAGTATTAATTACATTCTCCTACCGTTAATTACGTGTTAACTAATTAAAGAGAAAATTGACGGTCACGAATGAAAGACACGGATCGTTATTCAAAATTGCTCTATGCAAATTATTATTTAAAACTCGTTATAAACCAACTTTAAACAATTTCCGGAACATATAAACGTTTTACATCCTTCTTAACGACGTCTCTGATAGAGAGCGGCCTTATTTGACTCCTTACATAGCCCGGCTTTATCCCGTCAAACATATGTAACAAGAATTTTAGAAAAAACTGGAAACTCGTAAGAGACGCTGAAAGGAAGATTCTGTATTTGTAAAAAGAGAACCAAAGAAAAAGCAAAATAATTTCTTGCGAATACAAAACTAGCCGACGTGCGGTCAATTGCAATTCTACCGAAAAAACAAAATTTTCAATTTTCCCGCAGAAGGAAAGACAGTTGGGGCTGTGATCGCCTCAGGGCGGCATTTTCACAAAGGCCCCAGCTCGGAGCCTTGCACGGCGCGTCGCCATAATCGGTATAAGCAAGTAATTGCTGCTTTCGAAATTCAAATCGCCAGCGGCGATCTCGCGGCGCGATCGGCCCTCTCCTCTCTCCCGACTGCCGCCACTGCTCCGCTCGACGTGCGTAATTTAACAATCGTTTAAGCGCTGGCGCGCAAGAAGAGCAGCAGCTCGGCTGCACGCGCGCAAGCGGGAGAGAAGAAAAGCAGCGCGCGGAGAAAGAGAGGAGATATCGGCGAGTATACGCGCGCGCGACGAGTCAACCGCGCCGAGGGAGAAGAACAAGGGGAGGCGAGTTTCGTCTCTCTCGCTCGAGCGCGCGCTCTCCGCTCGAAGGGAATAAATACCTGGAGATGTAATCGCTGAAGGAAACAAGCGACGGGATTGTTCGGGGAATAATTGAAAGCGCCGCTTGAGCGAGGAGCTTCTTTCATTCCCATTGCCGATCGGGCTGCGGCCTGCTGCCGATCGGACGAGAAAGAATAAGAGTGAGAAAGAGAGAGAGAGAAAAGAAGGGACAGTGCACTTGCGCGCACTCTCGAGCGGCAATGAGAGCGCAGCCGAGGGAGGGAGAGAGATCCGATCGCAGAGCTGATCTCGTCTAATGTATGCGTAATGCTGCAGCCGACCGCCTCTCCTCATTAACGCCCGGGATTCGACTCGGGCTCGCGCGCGCACACACACACACACACATGTGCATGCAAACGCAGGTAGAAATGCGGCCGGGACACTCAGGTGCTACCGATATAGACCTCACGTTTTGACCTTCTATTCCCTTCTTTCTTTACGAGTCTTTCCTCTCTTTCTCTTTCCCCGCCTTATTTTTCGGAGACGTGCGAAATCTCGCCGGGGGGACGAGGGTCGCCGGAATAAAATCGCACGCGAGCGCGCCGGCGAGGTGCTACCTAGATTGCCGATAGTGAGCGCCTGCGCTCGATGGGTTTATACGGAGGGCGAGGAATTCCTTTTTCGAGCTGCGAAGAATGGGAATTGGTGTGCGATCGAGAAAACGGAGAAGCAGCTGATTGGAGAGAGAAAGAGAGTTGTTATCGCTCGGTGGTCGTCGACTCTGATTAATCTGCTCTTAAGGTCTTTCTAAGATTCGAGCTCATTTGCATACAATTTATAGGGAATGCTTTCTTTCCGAGTATATTTATTGTCTAATTAACTTCTCAAAATTAACAGCGCTCAAAAAAGAATTTAATAAGAGAATTGAAACAGAATAAAATGAGGTACATTGATAGAGGCGTATCAAAATATTCTTCAAAGATATTACAAGTTTCCGCAGACCGCGCTATATCTCATTGGAATGATGTAATAATTACGATAAATAATTCACAGCTCGATTTCCTCTCTCGAGCCATTAAAAGCAGCCATATACCGGCCACGGCGGAGTATTCATTGCACGGTCAGTAAGAAATAACGAGAAACTACGTCGTACATAACATCGGAAAGCCACGCGAGCGGCTCTAAAAAAGAAAAGAACTTGCGAGAGACTTTATACAGCGAGTATAGGGTTCCCCTCCTTCTCTCTCTCTCTCTCTCTCTTTCCCTGGCTCCTTTTTCACGAGCCTGTAAAGCGTGGTACTACCGTCCTCCTCACCCCACTCGCTGTCCGGCGCTTGCGCGCCTTCAATAATACAAACTCCCGTGTACGTACATATATAGGGGGTGGCTCGAAAATTGTGATCGAGAGATAGTATCGGAAAGCAATAGCTTAGAGGCGACCGCGGCTACGGGGCCGCTGAATAAGTGATGGGACAATATTTTTAAAACGCCTATAATTCGCGCGCGTACCTCGCCCCCCTTCGAGGATGGACCGGCGTATTTATCGGCCCGTAGAGTATAGAGTGAACGCGTGCTATACAGCGAGAGAACGAAGGAGAAAGAAGGCCGATCATCATTTATACAGGGAGCTGTGGGGCCGCTATATATATATACCCGCCTATGTGATGCTTCTTTTTTCTTTTTTACTTTTTAACATTTTTACACGCGTCCTTTCTCCTCATTTTTTTCGGTCTACAATCGATACACGGGAGGCCACGGGAATCATTGCGGCCATTTATCGGCTCGGGTGCTTTAGTGCGAGAGTATACTGTTTTAGTAATGACACCTGCGCGTGCGCGCGCGTGTCGTTTCGATTGGCTCGCCCGGCAGGAGTTATTGGAAAGAGTTATTGGAAAGAATCACTATGAACGCTGTACGATGGGTTTATACACTGGATGGTATTAAATTGAATTGTAATGTATTTTGCTTGAAAGGACAGTTCGGTTTCGCTGCTTTTAGTTGAAGTCTATATCAATACTGCGAAGAGAAGAAATTTACAGTTTTCCTGTTCAAATAGAACGCCAGTAATTACATAATACCTTACAAGATTCAATGTAGTTTACTGAAATGTAAATTATATTTTTTATAATTCAAGATGAGTATCATAGGTATAATTTACATTTTTTTGTCATGAAACACTATCCACACAATATTCTTTATAAATAATAAACGGTATTATCTAAGTTATTTCGTGTGCATACGAAAGAAAGCTTTCATATCATACAGCACACTTTAAATAAATTCTCAATTAATAATCAAGAACCGGGATAATTAAAATCTCTAATTGGACGATTTTATTAAACTCTCTTTCTCTCTGTCTTTCTTTCCAATGCGATTATTTACGAACTTGTTCGCCGATACAAACAAATCGCGCAGCCCAGTGCGTGTATAAACATAGCCGTTTCCCGCGGCGGCAAAGGCGGCATTTAATTGGCTCCCGCGCTTAAAATCGAAGACGTTCCCCCTTCCCCTGCGCGTTATACGTCTCTCTCAAGAAATTTTTTCGCCAGCCGCATATACGTGAAATCAGACCTGCCGCGGAGAGGTGACGCCGATCCATCGTCTCTCTTTCTCTCTCTTAGCCGCGCTACTTCTCATCCCGTCCCGGGGCAAAAATAAAAGGGCGATCGCGGGCCAGAGGAACCGGTCACACGTGCGAGAAGCGACGCGCGTGGATAAAACTGGTTCGCGGGCACAACGAGCGCGCCTGTCGATGTATATACGCAGAGCCGCACACATACGCTTACACAGGTCGTCGTCGTCTTCCGGCAAACTCGCGCGCATAAGAAGCGATTGTTTCGCGGCGTGCGCTCGTTTATGCAGATGTGGGACGCGACGCGATGCACACCGCGGGCGTTATACGTCGTTTATGGCAAGTGAACGGGCGACTTATATCATTTTTTTCCTCTCCGCTCGCTCTCCGGCATTATTCCCCGGCATGTAGAAAGAGAAAGAGTTCGCCTTTTTCGGGGCTGCATTGTTGCGAATAATTAGCTCATGCTTTATGCTTTTATTCGCGTTTTTTACGATGACTGACTGCGAAACGCGATATGCACACGGGTTTGCGCGAATTAAGTTCAATCAGCTCGACGCTATTTTTTTTTAAATAAAAGGATAAAACTGTCGGAGTATAAAATAATACGAGGGCACATATTTTACTCGAACCGTCAATTACGCGCGATCCAGTTCCCGTTTCGGCGCGCGTGAAAACGCAAAATATTACCCCATTGAAAAGTGTTTTGATTTTCTCACATAAAGCCAGTGTCTTTGCGGCTGCTGTGTATAAACAGAGCTCCACTCCCATAGAAAAAGCGCGAGCGCGCGTTAGATAAATTTAGGACAATTATCGGAAAGAAAGTCGGCTTTACACTGTCGCCATTACCTCGTCCTATGCTCTACCGAACAATAAGACACGCGAATCGATCGCGAAACCAACGTCAATTCGAAAGCACACACATTGCACTGGGGCGGCACTTTTGTTCCGTGCTCGCGCGCACGGAGCGTTTTCAATTGAAAAGCGCCGTAGCTAGGTACCTATATAAAGTTTCGCTCGTATCTCAGCGAGCGAGCGAGTGACTAGAGGGAGATGGCAGGCAGATAGAGGGCAAGTATAGTCGCCGCAGCGCCAGCGAAATTCCATACGTTCGCGTTTCTTTTTTCGCGACTCGCCACGACGCCGGCATTGTATTGTCGCGGCGCGACGAGCGTTGCCGATTAACGCAATTACACCGCCGATATTAATCGACGTCTGATCGGACAATAGCTGCCGCCGCCGTTGCAATTTTAATTGGAAGGAAGCCGCGGGAGCGCATGCGCGTGTATAACCTAGCCTCTCTGTGCTTGTAGCTCTATTCGAGAGATCGATGAGGCGCGTGCGTATAAATCCGAGTGCGTGCGTGCGTACGTGCAATATATACAGCCGCGGGTCGTATATAAGGTGGGAGGGAGTTAACGTGTGTATAGCTTGCCGAGAGATTTCATCATTGAGCAATCGTTTACATATGTAATTGTTATTTCCTTAATTCGTTGAGTGCTCAAATTATTTTTACTCTCTGCTGAATCTTTAATAATACGTAACTTTTTATTGACTTTCGGTTTAAGAAATAAAGAAAAACTTTTTAGCAAAATTTCGAAACAATGTCGTAAATAATTTTTTTTTAAATTTCAGTATAGAGAATTTATTAATTAGCATTAACCTTAAAATCCAACTTTCTCAGGGTTAATTACAAAATTATGATTAAAAAGAGGCATAATCAGTTGTCTGACCTATTTTCCGTTACTCTACTTAAACAAGCACCAACAATTTACATTTTTATAACCAATCGTAACAAATTATTACATATTTTCTCTCTCCAATATACCCTATCATATATCTCGGAATCGAAAAATCCCAGCTCATAAAACTTGAGAAAAAACTTGTCCCCGGGGCAGCATCGGCCCTCTCCCTCCCACTCTCTTCTTCAATCTCATATCGCATCGTTCGGCACCGTAAGCCCAATCCATTCATCCTCTCTCTTTCTCCTCCTTCTCTCTTACACACAATAACAATCGTCTCTCCCATCCCTTTCTCCGCTTTGCCGCTCAAAGTCCCGGGAGCGCGCACATTGTTTCCGTGCGCGCGATTCAGCTCGCGTGCTATTAGATCGGGCCCGATAATAGGAGCGGCCGCTCGTCTCGTGACGGCCGAAAGATATATCTCTCGCGCGCGGCTACCGGCGCCTTTCGTATTGTGTGTCGCGCATAACGGCAGCTCCCGTTCTTCGCGCGCGCATATCTTACATACGTATATATATATATACACGCAGAGCGCCACATATATACAGGTGAACCAAGATGTCGCCGATTGTCCGGAACGCAAGCGAGAGGATCTTGGGAGGGGTTTTAATGCGATATGGGTTTGTGCGAGTGGTTTGTATGTATATGTGCGTGATGAGAGAAGCAGGAAGAGGAACGGATGAATGGGGTAAATCGTGTAAGAGTTAAGTGAGCGCTGGTGTGCGCGCATGCTTTTTATTGACGCGCCGGGCTTTTCGCGAGCTCTTTTTGTTTCGTAATTACGCGTCGGGTGCGCTGAGTGACGCACGGGGCTAATTGCTTTCGCACCTTCCATTACACTTGCGCCGCTGCGGATGCGTGCTTTTTCGAGATAGATTGATGCCTGGAAAATTTCATGGAGTGATGTTTTTTCTATTTAACATAATGTCCGCGTTCCTGGGAGTATATATATATATATTACTTCGTTAGAAAATTAATGTTTGCCGTACAAAAGTATATAAGCAGCTGTTAATCTGTGATGTATACTTGCGTCAATTTTTAGATTTTTCGACTCGATATTGCGCAGCTTCTAACAGAGGCGCAGTTGACAAAAGACATTCCATTCTATTGTAGGGACTTCTAAGCTCCGAAGAGAATACGAACCGTTTCTACGATAATATGGGACAAGGGCGTTAACCGTGTCGGAGCTCATAACTGTCTACTTTGCTGGAGATAAAAGTTGAGAGAGACGTTGAATATCAAAGGGGATTTTATATAGCCTGCATCGGTAATAAATTCTGAACTTTGGGAATAAAAATTTTTTCTGTTATCTTTATTTTTGGAAATGTTTTAGAGAGCAGTAAAACAGCAGCTTCGAGATAAAATTTAGTCTTTATAGTGTATTTTGAGGCTATACAACTCTCGATAGAAAATATCCTAGAGTCTAGACAAAACTATCAAGCTGTTATTTTCAGCTGGTTTCTAAAAGACTACCGTCAGATCTGAATAAAGAAGTTTGAGACTGAGAATCCATTATAGTGCAATAATTTAATCTTTAGTACAATCTTAAATTATCAAAATGATTATTCGAAAGAGCCATACACGCTTATTCAGGAATAATAACTTTCATACTGTACTAATCTCAATTTCAACAGAATCTCCAGCAAGCGAGCTGCTCTTTCGAACGCATCAATTTTCTCGCGTTAATTAACATTAGCCGGGGACATTCCGTATAAGAGCCTAAGCACACGCGCCATTCTCAAGTCAGAGCTCGCGCCGTTGCGCGCTGGCTGCACTTATCTCTCGCAATAAAAGCCCGAACGTGATATATACGAAACGGCGACCTATAAATTCACTACCGCATTTTTTGCTCTCCACACATCGAGTCACATTTATGAATAAGGCGACTCGTCGCCGGCCCAATAAACAGCGAGGATTTACCGACATCGGTCCATCGCAGCTGATAAAATTAACGGTGGTTCATACGTGCGCGCACGAGTGAAACGTCAACCTGTAAAAGTCATTTTTTTGTCCCGCGAGCGCGATCGGAGTAGGCGCCCGAATAAAATACTCCTTTATCGTTTTATTTCTTTTTAACGAGGCGAACGTCGGATTTTCCCTCCGTCTTTCTTCTCGTCCCGGGCAAAGCGGAAAAGAAAAGCGTAGAGAGACGGGAAGAAGCGCAGCTCGTTTTCCATAGGCCTCGCCGGCCGGCTCGTTAAATCCAATGCGCGGCCGAGCTCTATTCCTCGAATATAGACGCATACACGCATGTGTGCGGCTCGTCTCTGCGCTTTACGATTTCGATTGCCTATAAACTTTATCCGGCGGCTTTCTATTCCGTTGGTATGTATAAGGCGGATGGACCGAGCGCGCGGCTACTTTCACGCGAGCCCACGTCGGATTGCGTGAAAGCAGGACGTCGACAGCCACGCGTGTATATACGTCTGGATATGCCCGCGTGTATGTGTATACACCTTGCGCTCGCGCGGGAGAGTTCGGTCCATTGACCGAAGACGATCGCGTCGCAGCGGTTATTGTTCACATTCTTCCGTGATTCGACGGAGCGAAAGGATCGACGTGCACGCATGAATATGGGGACGACTCGGACTTCGGCGCCGGCTTTTTCTCATTTGAAGAGAGCCGCCGCGGGGATTAATCAACTTCCCCGAATCGATACGCCGAGAGATACGCACAGGTTTCGGTGCCTGAATAAAGCCTCGCGTTTATCGCTTATTTATGTGCGCCGGCTTGATTTATTTATAATGGGAGTATAGCTGCCGTCGCGTTGTTTCTCTCTCCTTCTCTTGCTCGCTCTCTCCGTGTCGCGCGCGGCCTCGACGATCCTTATCTTAATCGGTGATTACCGCGGACGGCCGTCCCTTATCTAGCCGAGAATCGCGGTAATTAATAAAGCCGAACCGAGCGCTCTGCGTAAATACACGTGTGTCTGTGTTTTCCTTTGAGCGACTTATTGTTATGATAGTTTAAATGTCAGGTGCTGCGATGACGATGCTGCTGTGCGTACGGGACTCGCGGGATTTAACATGTCCCGGTGGTATTAGAATAGTTTATTGGCGATTAGAATGGACCGTTACACGCTGTCTTCGCTATTAGCTAAAAATATAATTGGTGTACTAGCTGTACATTAAAATAAAAGCTCGTTTAAAGATTTTCATTGCATTATAATTTGTAATACATAATTTAATTAGTTTGGGAAAGAAGAATTATTATGCAAACTGTATTACTGCTGCGCTTTTTGTCTTTACCACTGATGCATATAACCAGGTATGTTAAATAATGTTTTATGAGCATAGCTATATACACATCGTGTTCCATGCCGTGCAGTAGTTAATTATCCCGTATGAAGAAAACGAGAAGTGTCTAATGTTTTTGCTTTAAATCTTTTACATACTTCGAAATCACAGTTGTATTAATTATGAGGTTTTTAATCGAAAAATGCAAGAAATTTTAAAAGGAAACGGAAAAATTAGAATTTCAAATACACATTTACTTTAAGTGAATCCATTTACTCAGTTCAACGTAAACACGAACTTCTTGGCGAGTACGCATTTCTTAAAGGATTTCAATCAAAATATTTCCATAATCGTCTTCTAAATATGTTTATATAAAAAAAATCAAAACAAAAGGTTAACTCGCGTCCACGGTGAAATGGAGCTGTATATACACTTACGTATAGAGGCGCAAGACAATACCGCGAGCGCGGACAACAGAGCGGCCACCGCAAGTCTAGAGCTGGCAAAAAAGGAGAAAAAAATTGTATCGACAAGTCCAGGCTAATTTTCATGTGGAAGAATGCGGTCTCCGCGCGCGAGCGGCCAAGATCGAATGATTATAATACAACGAAGTAATTACGGGGCAATTCAATAGAATGGGGGCCCCCGAGACGCGCGCGTGTATGTGTGCTCTACTACTCGGATTTTCCTCCCGGTGATCCATATTAAGTGCACAGCGCCGCGAGCGTATAGCACATGCGGTTGTGCTGGCGTCGCTCAGACTCGTATTGCTTCGTATGCACACGTATACACACACGCGCGCTCGTGTAAAGATATACGCACACGTATATGTGCAAGAAGTAGCGGCTGCAACCGGCCGCGAGGCTTGCGGGATTGTGTATGTACAGAGAGGCGAACGGGTGCAAAAAGCAGCATCGCCACGGACAGCCAGAGATGCGCGTGGAGGGGGAGGCGGGAAAAAAGGAATTTATTGCCGCGATAGCGACTCCCGTATCTCCTTCCGTATGTACTACTGCGTCCGTGTGTGTGTGTGTGTGTGTGTGTGTATGTGTTATACCTGTGCGCGCAGTTATATTCGCGGAACGAGAGCGTTGTCGTGAGAGAGAGAGAGAGAAAGAGAGAGACAGCTTTTCGAGCTCTGTCAGAGTTTGTGCATATCAATTCGCTGAGAGACTGAGAGTTATCAACTTTTAAAGTTGTATCGAGAATTAGGTTTTCTATATTTTCTTTGGGTTTTATTTTTTATGAAATCCGAGTGATGTATACCTTTAATTTGTATATAACTATAAACAAAGTTTTGTTCTATTTTATTTGTAATTTAAAAATTTAAATACTTTAATACTTTCATGAAAAAGGACTATATAAGCTTTGAGAATTCGTTAACAGACAATCTTGATAATCAGATTGAATGAGAAATCAACGCATCTTCGGTTTTATATAAGTCAAAGTTTAACAACATCAAATTTAAATGGAATTCAATTTCGAAAACGTTCAAATTATATGCAAACGATCGATCATATCAATTTGTTTTATTGAAAAACGATTATATCTAACATTCATCCAAAACTGAGATAAGCATCTGTGCATATTTATAAGAAGCTCGCTTGTCTCTCTTTCCCTAGAAATACAAAATTTGAGGAAGAAGGAGGACACTGGCCATAGATTACGCACAAATTTCACTCGACGCGTTTCCCATTACTCTAATCTGTCTGGTGTATTAAATCACCGCAAGCTCGCGCATAAGTTGTTCAGCCAATCGTGCACGAGAGCCATTATTCGATAATGGCAAATATCCAACTTTATCGTACGCTAAAATCGCAGGAAGGGAGAAGAAGAAGAAGGTGTATATACGTATAGTGGGTATAGTGTATACTCGAGAGGGAGAGAGAAAAAACACGCTGAAATTACAAATTTCTTCCCGGTGAATGTTTCATAAATTTTTGCCGTTTCATCGGCGCAAGAAATAGCCACAGTGCGCGCGCCATCGTGATTATCATCGTATCTCTGCTAGACATCAAAGACTTATCTCTCCTCCCCGCCTTGTTGTCTCTCCCTCTCTCTTTCTCTCTCTCACTTGCTCGCTTCCTCTCTCTTTCTCTCTCCCGCGAGTACGCGCACGCGTACAGTGATGCTCTTGCGGCGTGCGAGCTGCTCCTTGGCCTTCCGAGAAATGGCCATTTGTAAATTACTCCGTTCTCCACGGCCAGATCGAATCTGTGTGCGACTCGTCGATATTCTCGCTTCGTTTTTTTTTCGTTCTTGTATGCTCTGCGCGTATTCATCGTGGCGACAGTTCAACGGATCTATAACAAAATTGAGATGCCCCCTCTTACGCGTGTGCCGCCGCTGTCACTGTGCGGTTTCTTGGTCTCTGCACAGTAGGCTAATCAGCTTAAGAATTTCATTCATTTGTATATTTTATATTTTAATCACTGTATTGAGCCTTTTCTAGTTTATACAAATACATTTATAAAATAAATATATACAAATATTGATGATAAAGTAATATGGAATTTTTTTGATATTTGAATAATCTGATATGATTTATCAAAGCTGTAACAATATTCTTAATAAACAAAAATACTTTCTCGCCTCAAAGGGATGTAAAAAGACATCTGATACTGATTTGAAAGCCAATGCCACTTGTAGAAATTAAGAAAACCATTACTAGTTCCTTCAATCTCCCGAACGAGTTGCCATCAGAAGTCACTCAAGAGAGAAAGAGAGCCACCTCGAAAAGAAAAAACTTTATTCCGTCAATACAAGACAGCAGTTGTCCTTTAAAAGAGCGTCGCGCCTCAAAGCTAAGAGACAAACTCTTGGTCGTGTCTTATTTAAGTTTCCCGTCTTATCTGCTTCTCTCTTTCGATCTCCTCCTCTCTCTCTCTTTTCCCCCTTCTCATCGGTTGTCTTGTAGCACAGGCAAAATATTGAAAGAAACATCGAAAAGACTTGCGACTCGAGTGCGTCCCTCCTCTTGTAAACGTGGAAATCACTGGCGAGCGTTTCTCTCGCTTCCTCTTCTCTTTTTCATCCTCTTCTAATGCCTCACGGAGATACGTCATTGCCCGGCGCGGTGGCGAACGGTAATAAATTCTCGCGTCGCAAAATGGAGATGAAGGCATTGTGTATCGTGCGCGCGAAAGAGAGGAAGAGACGGAGAGAAGAGGGGGGTTACGTCCGCAGCGTCCTTCGTTATTCTTGGCCAAGCGAGAGGAATAGCATTAACGAGAGACGAAGAGACGTGGGAGAGGGACGCCAAGGGACATTGCCTGGACAAAGAGCTGAACACTACGCAAGTGCGAGAAAAACGGGATATGTTAGAAGTGAGAAGTGCCTTGTTGAAATTTTCATTTTTTTTCTCACATTTTTTGCATTCCTCCGCTTTTAGGAATACGCCATTTATAATATTTCTTGCAGAAATTCAAATTTCCATACATCATCGTTCTATTTTGTTGTTTAACACCGTAGGATTTGTATTATTGTTATAATTAAAGATAAAACTGTTCATTGCATAAATAAACGTATTTATATTTACTGAAGAAATCAAAATGAACTACATTGACAAACTGTTTTTATCAACGCTACAAGTAACATGTAACTTTTTGTACTTAATCAAATTTGAACTTACAATCGAGTCGACTTTGAAAAACGATTCCCTAGAGTAGTCGCACACAGGCTAAAGACAAAACAGCTGAAGCCGAACGAACGAAAGAGTCGCGGGCTCGCTATACACAGCTCGGGAATCGAGAAAAAGCAGTCCATATAAGTGTACAAAAGAGCGTGAGAGAGAAAGAGGCAAGCAGAGCGTCGGCGACACTGCAGTGTGCGTCCGCGGCAACGACAACGACGACAACACGCGGACCGCGAGACAGAGCGAGAGCGAGAAAGATAAAGGAGGCGTGCGCTGTGCACGGGCGAGAGGAAAGTCACGGGGACAAACACATGTCGCACACTCGGCCGCGACGCGCCGCCTCGTAAGTTTCTCTCCTCGCAGCCGTCGTCTCTCTCTCTCTCTCTCCTTCGCGTGCGTGTGTGTACGCAAGGATATATCCCCCCGCGAGACGTAACGTAAGACTAACAACACAATGGAAGCGCGGCAGCTGCATGATAGATGGTCGAGGCTCTCTTACTCTCCGATTCTCCTTCTCTCCCTTTCCTCCTTCGCTTTTTCGTCGCCTCCAGTGCAAGGTAGTATATACGCGCGAACGGAAAAATGAGGAGCGGAGAGAAGAGGTGGAAAAAAGCGGCGCGCGGTCGTTATCGCGCACGACCCGGCCGATTATTTGCGCGCCCTGCAGCGCGACAGGAATTTCGCAGGCTTCGATCTTCTTCTTCTCCTCCTCCTCCTCCTTCTCTTCTTTCGTCTTCCTCCTTCGTCCCGCGGCTTGCACGCATGCATGCCTCTTTGCGAGCCGGCGTATATGTGTGTGTGTGTGTGTATGTGTGTGTGTGTGTGTGTGTATATATATATATATTTGTATGTATACGTATGAACGCGTGCGATGAGAGATTGCTTTCGGCCGGCTATCTCGCGCCTAAAGTGCATTTTTCGGCAATGTTTTCTGCCTCGATAAGTGCCCCGATAATATTGCACAGCCGTTTGTACGCCCGACCGTTTCACACACACGCGAGAAAGATCTCGCGTATACTTACGTACGTGCGGCCAGGCAAGCGTAAAGTATATCGTTCGCATTAGTCCGTTTTTTTCGCCGTTTTCAACGGAGATAATTTTTTTCCACCTCGCGATTTTAAAGCGTCGCGATTAACAGTATATATTTCGAAGTAGTAATGTTCTCGCTTTGGGTAACGATTGTATAACCACTCCACACGAAGATATTTCCGGAGCGGTGGATCATTGGCATTTTAATTTCAATGAAGTTGCTGATGTCGTAAATATATTCTCTCATAAAATAATTGATAATTTTTTATGGACTGCGAAATTGCGTTAAACGCGAATTTCTCAGTTAATCTGCCTGACGTTTACAAATTTACTGATATATATATATTCGTACATAAGAAATTCATGAGTCAGAGAGAAAAAGAATATCGGATATAACTGAGGTTGCACTGAAATGCAGATAGATAAGAAGGATGGCGTAGATGGGCAAACATAAAAGCAAGGAGCGGAAACGATTCTCTGGTCCAAAGAAAAAGTCGAGAATGAAAAGGGCAGGCGACTCCTTGGCATGTGAGCATCGAAAATGACCGAGAGCGGAAGCGACGAGTGTAGGTGCGTCGTCTCGTGCTCTCCTGAGAGGAAGCAGCGGATTGTAAAATTGAAAGGACGAGTTGTCGGCAGGGCGATTATCTCCGTTCCATTGCCAAGCTGCTCTCGAGTATGTGCCTTTGGCAGCGCTCGCCGCTCGCTCGCGCGCGCGCGAAGGTATTCTAATCCAGCGCATTGAGCGCTCGCGATTGTCATCCGTTTTACAAGGCACGAATGTGTCTCACTCACTCGTACTGTAATCGCCGGCCAGGCGCATAATGCCAAAGACGTATTCATTCATTGTGGCCGATCGCGGCGTTAGTCCTTGCGAGACATGCGCACACGCGCGTCGAGTCAAAGGTCGGCTCTTTGTGTAAGGTGCAGCAGCATAAGAGCACACACACACATAGCGCAGATCTCGCGTGAAATCTGATCGTGACTAATTAATCCTCGGGAGTTTTGTTTGGGGGTGGCGCGCTGGGAGAGATGAAAAGCGCCGGCAGAGCCGATGTGTATATACGTGTATTGTGGAGCTCGGTCTTGTCGCTGAAGCTTTGTGGCTCGCGTACTGTGAGACGTGTGAAGCTATTGTGAACTTTGTGGAGGGAGGAAGAGGACGAGGTTCCGACGGAGGCGTTTGATATGTATAACGCATGCGCGAAGGGGTTGTGTATGCTGGGGATTTCGTGTTTTACGAATGGAGCTCGATGATTAGCTGCTATGGAAGTGCTTCGAGCGCGATTTGGGTTGTTAACATTCTGTTACGTTCAGTTGTTGTATAGAGTTGTCATTTCACTTGTATAATTCGAATTTTTATAATGCTTTAATAACTTAAAATAGTTACAGTCACTATTACATTTTACTACATTGGTAAACCTATAACGTAACACCTCGACAGAATAAAAAATCTTCCACCATACCGATTGCTATGCTAATCACCTGAGCTCAGTGCAGCAGTGTTGCAATCGAAGGCCACCTTCTGAAATAGAATCCATCACTCTCAACAGACAAAATCGCTGTTTTATATGTAGTAGCGCGCTGAAAAAAACTCCTCCTAAGCGGTTCCGATTGTTATATTCTCTATCGCTATACGTGCGAGATTCGAGGCTCCTCTCTCATTCTCTCTCTCACTCTATACACACACTGTCTGCCGCTGCTGCTTTGCGCGACTCGCTGAATAAAACGGCTGCTTGCGCGATAGCTAGTGCGAGCCCCGGGGCCTTTGTGGTCGCTCAAAGAGAGCACAATGTGTCCATAGTACTCGCCGACAATGGAGCCTCTCTCTCTCTCACTCGCTCTTTCCACTAGTTAAGTATCAAGGTTGCTTGAAGGGTATAACCTTTTGCAAAGCAAGGAGCGAGTGAGTGAGAGAGAGAGAGTGAGCGAGGCGCTTCTTACATTATTTCCTTCTCATTTGTGTTTCGCGCGTGCGGTATCAATGGACCGAGATGCGTTTCAGAGTCTCACTCTCTCTTTCTCACTTTTTATTCTTTTCTGCCGGCCTGGCTCGACAGGTGGATAGCATTCAAGTGTTCGCTGTGTGCAACGCGGGTACAGGTATGCGTGTATATACAGGATCGGGAATGTGTTGTGGCCTGGAGCTCTCTTTTCTTTTCGCGCGTGTTTGGATCAACGTTGTAATATGTATCATGTTTGCGGTAAGATTCGAGCGTGTTTCTCTTGCCCGTAAGTCTCTCCTTTTTTCTCTTCTCAGCTTTGGCTTCCTCGCTGACTTTGGCTTCTTCTTATTCTCCTTCTGGCACATACTTTCCATATTCGAAAGAGAGGGAGAGAGAGAGAGAGAGAGAGAGAGAGTACTTTACACATACATGGTTGTTTTCGGATTTGATATTTGGTTTTAAGCAAAATACCTATACTCTTTCAAACTCTTATTTCATTCACTGACATGTACACTTTTTGCATTTCATTTTTTTCCTCAGATCAATGATTCTTATTTTCTTTTATATTATTTGTAATCTGCTTTTTTTAAATAATCATTGATTTCAATTTTGATTGTTCAATATCCTTACAAAATGACGATACTAAAACTTAATATAACATTTCTGTGACTTCGTCGGAATAACACAATTCACATTGATAATTTAAATCAAGGCAAAAATATTTTAATATATTATTATAATATATTAATATATGATTTTGTATTTAAATACTAGATTTATCACCATAGTTATTCAACAAATTAGCGCTCACATCTCAAAGCAGTTTTTACTTATATATTGTTATTTCGGTAAGAGAAAAAAATTAGTGGAGTTACATTGTTTTTTCAGGAGCTTCTTATTCCTTATTATTTATGAAGAATTTAACAAATATAATAATTTCACCATACTAGCTATGCGAATGGACACACTCAAAATATATCTTATAGATTTCTTTGCAGTTAAAATACATATCAATTACATAAGCAATGAGAATTTGTATTCTAATCGTAAATATTTCATGATATTATATAATATCTCCTGCAAACTCATATTTTTTTAATTAATAATAATCTAAATCTGTTCGCAACATTTGCGGGGTACCAATATTATTACTTTTCTGAGTCTTGAATTGTATCGTTCTTCGAGAACAGTAAATGAAAACCGTATAGGTTTATGGTTATTTCGAGAAAGTGCAGTTATAGTGTTTTCCTTGTGCTCGGGAAAAGAAGTGCACCTTATCAATTTCTGTTTTCATTGCATCATGGGGGTATTTAAAAGTACAAAATCGCATAAAAATGATTTCCAAACATTTTTCACTTACCCGGTAATTCTGGAAAACCACAGATTTATTTATTATACTTTTTGACTTTAGATATGACATATGAACTACATTACAATTTTAAAAAGATCAATTAATATGTAAAATCAAATTAAACGAACTGTAATGGTTGTTTTAATATACTGAACTTTCAGCGTTTTTAAAACCGTTACAATTTTTTCCTGGCGAGCACACAAATTAATATTCAATCAAAAAACATTTTTCCTTTGATAAAGCTCGCGTGCGTGAGCCTAAAGCTCCAGCAGGCAAAAAAGTTTATCTGTTGATATTAAGTCAGGCATATAATTATCACAAGAACAAAATAAAAATTGGCCGTAATAAATAGCCCGTCTGCCGAAAAAACGTAAAAGACATTTATTTCCTCTCTCTTTATGCTCCATATTACTCGTCCCCGGCGTATCAAGAGCCGTTACCGCGGAGCGTCAACAGCGCAACATTACGCAAATTTGCCTTTGACAGTGTACAAAAATCGCCGCGAACGCACACGGCCGAGGCAAAAGCGAGCGAGAGAGAAGCACGAGAGAAAGAGAAAAAAGTGAGCCCTGCTCGGCGGATGATCACCGAGGCACTCGAGCTATCTTTTCCTTGTCAGCAGCAGAGAGCAGCGGTACAGCGCGACGCAGGAAAAAGTACACGCTGAAGCGCGGTGAGAAAGAGAAGGAAAAAGTATCCCGAGCAGCGGGAGGGAGGAAGGGGGTGGAGGTCCCTCTAATTAAAAAGCGTATGGTAGTAGCGGGGAAAAATTATGGTCCTTTGGTCGATTCACAAACAAGGCTGTGCCTCTACAGCCGCGTCGGCGCTGTATCGTTCAAAGGGCCGCAAGGAGAGACGGAAAGCGGGGGGAGGGGGAGAGATAGGCGCTCTCCGCGTCATGCATATACGCACGCGCGCACTGCCGAATGAGCGCTCGCGGGAAACCTGGAGAGAAGAACATGGATTCGACGACGATGCGGCACGGAGGCGAGCCCGCAGGGAGGAGATCTGCTGCTGTTGCCGGAATGAAATTCGTGCAGAGAGAAAGTGGGAAAACAACGCAACGCGTCGCGCAGAGTTTATCGCGCAAGCGTTAGGTAAAAAAGCTCGCACGCGCTCTTTGAAAAGGGAAAACAGTAGAGGACGAGGAAGAGAAAAGGGCGCGAGGAAGAACACAGGGTGAGAGAGAGAGAGAGAGAGAGAGAGAGATTTTGTTCTCTGGGGAGCAGTCAAAGCGCTCGCGCGGGCGCCCCTTGCGAGTATGGAGCGCATCAAACGCCTTTGCGGCCGCTCTGCATTAGCGTATATGTGTGTACGTTATATATGTACAGAGGCACATGCGTACAATATACACACAGGCGAGTGAGCGAGAGGGAGAATACAAAATGGGCACCGGCGAGCGAGCGAGCGAGCGAACGAGCGGGAGATCGTATCTCCGAGAGCGAGCGCCTACTTACGATGCGCTCCGCCGACCTAATGTATAATCATACGGCCTAATGCCGAGCGAGGGAGTGACAGAGTCGTAAGTGCGCGCATAAAGGGAGATGGAGATAGAGAATCAGAGAGAGAGAGAGAGAGAGAGAGACACACACGCGGATCGAATAATGTTATTAATCGGGTTTATTACGCTCTGTTTTACGCCTCGTGCGGTCGTGATGATTGAGTAATTGTGTATCGTGTATACTACTATACTTCTCTGAGCGTGTATGCATGCTTATATATATATGTGTGTGTGTGTCTATATAATACGCGTATATGCCTCGCGGGGGGAATTGTATATAACGCGAGTAGCACGCGAGGAGAACGAGATCGCTCAGTCGTGTACAATTAAATCTCTTTCTCTCCGTTCCGTCGTCGTTCTGATGTTTGTATCGAGGGGGTAATTAGTCGAGGAAATTGTTTGAATATTTTACAAATATAAAGGGGGAGAACACCCACGCTGCGTTTTCGTACTATATAGCATCCGTCCCTTACTCTTGCGGATTAATAAAATTAAAATAACTGCAATTAGTTTTGCCTTTTGATTATCTCGCTTGATGATATTTGCGCTTCCATTATGGCGATGCTCGCGGGGAGAGAGGGTGGGCGATAATTGTTTCTTTTTTTCTCAGCGCCTTTATTGCGCATTATCGCTTGCAATAGCAGATGCAAAAGCACGACTGTTAATTAGGAAAACAATGATAATTACGTTTTATCGAAACACACACCTAAATATATATTATTTCAGGATGAATTAATGCGTGTATACATTTAATTGAGAGAGATACGTTATACATGGAATGCAATCCATTTGGAGATTAATCAACATATTATATTATAATTTAAAGCAATACACATATGCAATCAGAAGCATATGTGCAAAGGTGTAATTTAATTTATTGAGAAAATTTTTCAATAAACTTGTAAACGTTGAATGCATATTTCCATCGGAAAACTATTCTTCTATCTCTCCAATTCACTGGTACCAAGTTATCATGTGCATCAAAATCGTTAAGACTTTATCTCGAAAATCTAATAGAATTATATAAAAAGAAAGTCGTCTGTATAGTCGTAGCTGCATGTGGAAACCTCTTCGATCTACATAAGAAGCTCTCGACACGCCGATTAAAATCAAATTTCCGCTTTTTCAATAAATATATACATCGTCAGGCATATAACATAGCGGCCAGGATTTTTATCGGCTACTTCTCTCTTTCTCTCTCTCTTCCCTATCGCACACGCGCGCTGAGAATCGTTAATGCCCGGCAAAGTCTCGTTACACGTGTAGGTACAAGCGGAGCCAATACAAAGAAGATCGGGCGCACGCGCGCGCGTGTTTTTCTGGCGTGCCGCGGATTCCGGAGACACCGCGAATACGTACTGTGTATACTCGGACTTCTTAAAGTAACCGCGCCTTTGAGCTCACCGATCGAGAGAGAAAGAGAGAGAGAGAGAGAGAGAGTGCACTGAAACAAAGCGACGGGAAGAAACGAGGATGAAAATCGAGGAACGCGCGCGCTCTCTCGCGCGGAGAGCTCGTACTTTCGGAACTTGCAAAAAAGAGCAAATGGAAGAGCTGATCGGTTGATTGGAAGTGGCGCGAGCTGTTGGTTATTGTTCGAAAGAACTTGCTATCGGTTATATATAAGTAGTCGCGGTTCATTTAGTCTCTAGATTTTAAAGAATATCATCGGTGATTGAGAAGAAAAACATACAAGTTGGGACATGTATAATGAATTTTTATTTGCATAACATAATATTTTTTTATAAATTTATGTTAATAGTTTTTTCGCCACGTGAAGTGTAAGCTCGTAAAAACATAATGTTATAGCAGCAAAGAGTAAAATTTGTTGTTTAGCTTATCGATCTGTTGGGAAATCTTTTCGTTCTGCTGTAAAAATGATTAAAGTTACGAAAGAACCTAAGCGCAATAAGTAGTAAAAGCGTAGGTATTGACGATTCATGATAAATGCGGCATTTACTTGAATTTACTCTCGAATTTAAGGTTCATTTGAAAGCGTATGTAATAATGTGATATCGGTTTAAAATTTTGCAAAAATAGAAGTAATAAATTTACTACTGTGAAATACCCGAATACATTATAGCTACCGTGCAAGTATCCCATATACACATGTACAATACAGGTTATGTTTATTTGCGCTTCAACGAAACGTTGCTTAAAATAAAACTGTTTATAGTTGAGGCAAGTCAAATTCCTATTTAAATGCCTGCTACTTACAATCATTACTTACAATATTTCTAGTTTGTAACTACATGCTATGAAGCGAAATTTTATGACTTTATTTTCTTTAAGGCGAAATGGTAGTAAATTTGGAAATAAATTGAATCAATATTGTAACCTGGAACATTACTCAACTTACATTATGTGTCTATCCAACTCAATATAATATTTAATATATTAAAGTACATAGAGTTGCAAAAAACTTAACAACTATATTCTTGTTATACTCCCCCAGCTATTTAAAAGCAGGTAATATATTATAATAAGATTCAAGTTCTTTAAATATATTTATAAGGTAATTACGTCTTCATTTATAGTACAAGAACAAAAGAAATTGTTTACATAAAACATTTAAAGAAGTCATCTCATTATATTCCTTATCCTTTTATATAGACGTATATATATATAACGTAGGTTATTTAAAAGGAATGCAACATAAAATAATCGATCGCAAAGCTCGCATAAAAATAACGAGACAACTTTGTATCTGACGTTCGCAGCAATTTCATATCGCAGATCGCAGTAAAAGCAAAGCAGCTTTGGCAAAGAACTGTCCGTCTTTATCTTTCTTTCTTTCTTTCTGTCTCTCAGTCGATGGAGAAACAAACTCGCTAAATAGATTCGTGCTCGCGCAGTCTCTCGCGCATCCACCTATTATTATACAGGAGCCTGCGAAATTGCACGCTCTGCGCAGAAAAGCCTGCAATTTGATGTAAATTTATGTAGAACGAAGCGTTATTAAGATCGCAGATTACGCCAGGCGTAAAAGGGCGAGCTCACGCGCGCGCGAGTTAAAGAGAGCGAGAGAGAGACGCGGATAGACAGACTCGAGGTGACTGGACGCAGGTGAGCGCGCGCGCGAGCGCGTTAATGTAAATCATGCGACACACTCCCGCCGCTATATGAATTTTCGCGCTCAGCTGCTTAGGCGATGTTTTTTTCCTCTCTAGTTCCTATATATGCATGTACGTGAAAGTATGCTACTGCAGAACGCGCGAAAAATGGCGTTTCGTTGTTGCGCACGGCTGTAATCTCGGAGTGCGTAAGTGTAAGTACCGAAAGATGCCATAAATTTCAGGTGTCCAGCGTCCGCGTTAAAATAAAACGCACACGCGTTTTCTCCCTCTCCCTCTCTCTCTCTCTTTCTCTCTGTCTCTGTCTCTCAATCCGGCATCCTGTTTGTAAAACATTGGCGAGTTACGACACGGCATGTTATTCCCCTTGCGCGCTCGGTCACTCGAGAAAACGAGATGGGAGGGAGAGAAAGAGCGAGAGAGAAAAAGAGAGAAAAGGTATAGAGGAAAGGAAAAACTGCGTAAATCAGACATGTGCGATGCAGTGGGAATGGAAGAGAGAGAGGAGAGAGAGAGAGGCGCGAGAGCTTTACCCAATTAAGGAAAATTGAAAATCCTAAAATACGAGTTTCGAGATAATGAAGGACGCGATAAGGGACGGGGAAGAAAGAAAGTGCCGGCGCGCGCGTCGTTCATTCATAATATATGGGCGCACTGCACGACATAAAAATTCTCCAATTGCAAAATTGATGCGCGCGGCTTATGTTACATACACGCGCGGTTCGATCTCTCTCTCTCTCTCTCTTCGTCGAGGTCTCGCGGGTCCTCTCCTCGTTTTATACTGTGGAGGCAACTCCTCATATTGTACGGGGACGCGTAATTCATTTTTTACCGGACGCGGCTCAATTATTTATAAATTGCTGCTCCCGGGGGAGAATCGTCGCCGCTGCCGCCTGTTTTCCCCCCTTATATCCACGGCCACTATAGGCTTTTTCGCCGCGTCCTCTACTTTTCTCTCGCTCCTGCGATGTCTATCCCTTTTACAGTTGGAAGTTCATCTTTCTTGCGCTCGCGCGCGCATGTAAATGGCCGTCTCTTTTACAGGCGGCTACGACTTTTTTGTCTCTCTTTCTCTCCCTTCTTCCGTCGTCGTCGTCGTACTCTTGCTCAAGTCGCTTTCCGCACACACAGCTGCGTGAGTAGCCCGTGAAAAAAAGTTGGGGCGAGCAAGCGCGATACACGTGTTAGGTTATACGCTATGGGGATCTATCTCTCCATCTCCGTGAAAATCACGAGAGGGAAAACTATATATATATATATATATATACACTTATCGAAATTCAAGATTGTGAGAGATAAGGTCGGTAGTGTCGCGTCTATGTGAGTGTGTGTGTGTTCTTCTACGCTGGGGTCCTGTGTGCACTTATCCGATTTATATCTATTCAATGCATCTGTTTTTCTTTTTATACATATACTATATATATACAGTAGGGCTTTACGTGTATATATGTCTCTTGATTGCTTTGTTAGAAACTCATTTCGTCGTTGCGATTCTCGACAATGTACAAATTGGCATTCTGTTATTTGTATAAAGACGGACACAATTGGTCTATTTGTGGATGAGATGAATGTAATTTCGTTATTGTGAATGGTAACAATGAAATTAATTTGATAATGATATGCAACAAAAGGATAAATTGGCGAGGATTACAGATTCAATTCTATATTAACTTAATTTTAATATGACTAATAGTTACTGCTAATGTAAACGAATATTTTTTTTAGAAAACAGTTTATGTTTTTGGATTGAGTTGTAAAGAATGTTATCTACTGAATATAAGCGAATAGCTATTCGAAATTTTATTGTTGTGAATTGACAATAATGTCATTCGCAGTTGGATATTAAAAGCATAAACATGTCGCGTTTATTGTTGGTGAAGATGAAAAAAAGGCCAAGACCTCGATAAATTTAACATCCAATATCTTTTGATTTATAGTACAATAGTAGAAACATCAATGACATCGTTTTTTTTTATAGAAATACAACGAGAAAGAAGATCTTAAATCTACAATCCTTTTATATTCGTGTTCGACTAATGAGACTATTTTTTCATCCTCTGCTTTTCTGAATTCCTCTGGGAACAAACAACTTAATTAAAATCGAATACTTGATTGGGAGGATAATCAAAGCATATAGTAGAAAGTTTAATAGGAATATTCGAATGATGAAATAGAGAATAACATGTATTATAAAACAAATAATTAAATCATTTTATTGTTTGGTACGAATAGAAATATTTATTAAACAACTTTCTTTCCCAGTAATGTTGCTTTCTATATAATTTTTATTATATATGAATTACAGATATTATTCGATAATTTAACCGGCTAACTTCTCGTCCTGGATCCAAACCCTCGCTTGTGAATTTAAATTGACGCAAACCTTACCCGAACTTGTAACCTTTTTGTATGTACTCTGATAATGATGTTTCTATAAAAACTCCGAAAAAGCAGAGGATGCTTGCTCTTCTTGAAATTACGAAAACAAACAGCGGAAGATAGGAGCCGTGAGACAGACGTACACACTGTCAGAGAAAGAGAGAGAGAGAGAGAGAGAGAGGTAGCTCGAAAATGAACGAGATCCGAGAGAAAGAGGAAAGAAAGATACAGAGAGATAAAAGGGAGTCTAATACGGCGTGCTGCCTCTTCAGAAAGATAAAGTTGGTAATGCATTTGGCTTTCACGCAAACATCGTTTTAATCCCGGTCGCGCTCGTGTTCTTCGCCAAACGTCGGACGGGGGCGGCAAATGAGAGAAAAAGCGAGAGAGAGAGAGAGAGAGAGAGAGAACAAGGAAGAAAGAAAACTAACTGAGAGGGAGAGAGAGGCGAATTCAGCCGGGGCGAGTAATCAGAGAGACATTATTTCTCTTTGAGTCGACCCGCGCACCCGCGCGCGCGTTTTAATGTGAGCGAAGATAAATGTATAAGGCTGCCGTCGGTGAATTCTTTGCCAGTAGCGCTGCCCCCGCGCCGTCCTTCCGTTCGCTGATCATTCGCAATTGACGTGCTCGATGGAATCCAAGCCGTTTTGCCTCGGAGAATATAATCTTCAACCCCTGCTCGGGAGTAGAAGGGGGCAGACGATCGGCAGCAGTGTATTATGTGTCGAGAAAAGAGATAGATAGAGAGAGAGAGAGAGAGAGAGAGAGAGAGAGGAAAATTTGAGCACGCAGAGAGAGAAGGAGAAAGAGCTGTACCCTTTTCCCGAGACTCCGGAAGTACCGCGACAGACTCTAATGCTTCTGTATAGGAGAGTACAAAAGGAGAGGAGGGAGATGCTGTGATGGGACTAATAATATGAATTAACTTGTAGTCGTATGCGGAATCTTAAGGCCAAAGTAATCATTCATTTTTAATCTATTTTCAAATGTATTTCGATATTATTTAAAGAATTATTATAAATTAATTAATATTGAATAAAGGGTCATTTATACTCGAACTATTATTAGTTTATAATGCTTTGTATCTATGTAACAAGTGTTTCAATTATGAAATCAATTAAATGCTAATTATAGAAGATTTTATTGAAAAATAAACTACTCCATAATACAAGAGCAGTGTATTATCGACAAGTATGAATGTCAAATCGGTCTACGTTGTAAAATAAATTTATTGCAATAAAATGAATCATTCAACAATAAATTGACGTGCGTGTTTGCTCAACATCCCATATCCATATATCCCTCATTGAAAAATAAATTCCTTGGAAATCAATCTCCCTTTCCCTCCACTCTTTTCGCTCTCGACGCGGCAACCAATTACTCGTCTCTTACATCCTCCGATCGATCATTGCCCTATCAAAAACTTGCACACTGTACGCCTTGGATTCGCGAATCGACATTGTCACAAAGTTAACGGGCATATACATATACGCAGACGTACACACATATATACAAACACACGTTTTTACAAGAGCTATAGAGCGACCGTGGGAGCAGCGCGCGCTCGAGTCACTAGCAGCTCGTCTCCCGGCTTTAATCCCCAGGTGGCGAAACGACAATCCATTTCCCCCCGCGCGCGCGGCTTAAAGCCCCTAAACTACTTACGCACGAGCCACGCTGGCTTTCTCGATCACGTACGTCGTTTTTTAAAAACGCTGCGACAGAAGAATGGAACCTGCGCAGCCGATCGCCTACTCGTAATTTCAACGCCCACACGTGCGTCGCTCGCGCGACTGAGATTTACCTCCACGTTGGATTTGTCGTTTTTTTATTGAACGAGCGCGCGCTTGTGACATTTTTTTCCAAGCGCGGCACATTCTCTTTTGACTTTTTTTATTACCAGTTTTTAACGAATACATTTGCACGGTAACGCACGTTTTTTACAACGGAGATTTATAGAAAGTTTATGTTACTGTTGTTCAAAGGCCGCGCGGATGATTATTGTCTTCTTTAGTGCCGAGTGTTTTTTTGCTTCCTCAAAGAGGAAGCTTTGTAATGGTGAAAAAAATTTTTGAAACGAAAAATGTTTAAAAACATGTTATAAGACTTTTGGCACGAAAATCCGTCGTTTTTGAGCAAAAAAATTTTCGTCTGTATATGTGTGTGTGTATGTGTACCAGCTATAACTTTTGAACAAATTGATCGATTTACATCGGGTAGAGCTTATTCTCTTCGTTTCGATGGAGAATAGAGATAGCATAACCTATTTTTGCATTTTTTCGTTTTTCTTTTGTTTTATAACCAAAAAACGATTTTGATTTTTTCGTTTTTTTGATTTTTAAATATGTTACGGTAGATATTACTTAAATAATCAGTTTTTATTTAAAGGTCGTCAGATTACCTACAATTTCTTTTTTTCAAAGTTTAATTATTTTTAGTCTGTCATTTATTATTAAAGAAAATATGGTTTAAACTTCTTTATTTTTTTTTCTAAATAAATTTTTAATTTATTGTCTTGAAATTTTAAACACTTATTAAACTTATTTAGAGCAATATTCGGCTAAAATTTCAAGTGATTATCTTCATTTGTTTCAGAGAAAAAAATTATTTTAGAAAAAATTTTCGT
>JAWWEQ010000031.1:1253275-1314082 GCA_035583055.1 Torymus tubicola
CGTTTTATGCTGTATATTTCATCTGAATTGTCGTTACATACACTGACAGAAAAAATCTAAGAAAAATTACTATGTTGACTGGTAATCCATCCATATATACTATAAACCAAAAATTTTACTATACTACACAGCAATTTTTCCTATTCTACATAGTAATTTTTGCCAGTAAAATGATAAAGAAATGTAAGATATAAGATGCATCGGTTCAAAGTTAGACAATGAAATTGCAATAGATATTAATAGCTTTGTTTGAAAAAAAAGAAAAAAAGTTTTATTATTATAATTTGTTAGCATTTTTTTGTGAAACATTTATTCTTATAATTTCAATTGATTAAAAGGAATCGAAAAATTATTTTGAGGAAGATAAGTGCCAAATAATTGGCAGCGGTTTTTAGCGGCAAACCTAAAACTCAAATTTAATGTGATTCTATTTCTAAAAATGTAAAAAAAGTCATTTTTATTATTTTTCTCGAAATATTGTAAATTATAAATAGTCATTTGTTATAAGAGCAATAAAATTTGTTTTCATGTGAAAAAATTGCCTCTCGCCGAAAATGTTATTTTTAAGAGCGTCAACGGCAAAACTTCCTGAAATTAATCGTCGAAGAAAAGCACTTCCCGAAAAGTAATTTACGATGACACAGGAGTCGAAAGAAAAATCAAAGCCGCACAGGACGCGCGTGTACGAGCGAGGGAGGCCAAACACTGGGATCTACGCGTCACCTGCTTCTGTTTTCATAAACGAAACTTTTCTAGCATATCGCACGCGCACCGCAGGAAACGAATGTGGAAACACACATGCTCTTCCTCTCTCCTACTATATAATTTATCGCGCTTTTCTTTGTTAATCCTCTCGTTCTCACACTTTTAATTTTAGCTGGCTGCTTGTTATACAATAAAGGCATATAGAGTTTGTATTGCGAGTTTACCTGTTTCGATTCGACGATCCGAGAGGTTGGTGTGCCGAGCGTTTGTTTGCGCAAATACAGTTCGCGGGAATTACAAATCGATCCGTCTGTTTGCGCGTATTCGATAACGCTGCGCGTACATATAGGTATACGCGAAATGAAACCTTTATTATTTCGCAGTACGCGGCTCTTTGGAATTTTTTTTTGGCTGCGATGTATTACGCCATTACGTGAGCAATCGCTCAAATGGAAATCACAGTGATCGGAAGACAAATGATGCATTGCGCGTAATGGGTTTTATTGCATGGAATATAGCTATAATTATCTCATTTTTATCTCTTTGCGAGCATATCGGAGAACAATAATAAAAAAGAGAGAGAATAACGCGGTGCGCGCGCTCTCGTGCGATTGCCTCCCTAATGAATCTAGAAAGTAGCGCGATCCTGCTCAATTATTGTAATTACGATCGGGTTAAGAATTAATTAGAGTTTGGAATTAATTTTCAGTCGATAAATCAAAAGAATCGTATGACAGGCCGTCGTTAATTTAAAAGCCTCTGTACTCGCGCGGACTCATTCATTTGCGTCGATATACACTTTTCCCTCTCGCTCTCCCACTCTTCTTTCTCGCGTCTTTGCTGGTGTGCAAGCGCGCGCCCGCGAGCCGGTTATTCGATTCTCTTTTACGTAATTTTGCCCAATCGCGGTTTCGCACAACGCGCGTGTGTGTGTCTATATATATGTGTTTATATATATACGCATGCGGCGAATAGCCAGAGCGTGCCAAGAGCGGTTTTCTCGGTTTTTATGCGGACCATATTCGAATCGCGCGGACTGTGCATTGACCGTTTGCGTTTGCACTCTTTATTGAGCAAAATTCAATGATGAATTACGGTGTCTATTATACACATAGGAAAGTAAGGTGTAGTTCATTATAAATTCATGAATATATAACATTTGAGCGTATTCGAGAAAAGTATTGAAGTCGTTGAACAACAATTTTTCGGTATGAACATTTATTTTATTTATTTTTTTATTCATTTATTTACATTAATGCTACTGTTATTTCTATATACTTAAATACAATATTATCGAAAAGTTTAAGCTTACCAAAAAATCTAAAATTTAATATTATTTAGAGCTATTATAATTTACTTTACAAATTGTTCAAATTTTGTTAGAATAGTGTAGAGTTGCGTAAATTTTAATCATTTTTAGTTCACCCTTTACAAATCTGCAAGAAATTTGCTTATAGGACGAAGTCATTGCAAATTAGACTCCAATAGCGTTAAAATGAGTTTTTTGAAAATTATAGCAGGTTAATTTTTTTATTTTATTATAAATATTTTTCTATAAATTTTATTATAAATATTTTTCTATAAATTTTTTGAACTATGAATGTTATGTTCTTATACAAAAAAAATTTCAAAGGAAAAAATATTCTTTTATTTACGAATATTCGAACAAAACAAACTTGTATATTTATTTAAAAAAAAGTTTTTATAATGTTCCTCAATAAACTAAATTTATGTACTTTAAAAAATACCAATAATTATTCAATTTGATTATTTATAAAAAAAAAAACATTTTTTTTCAACTTCTTTTCAAAAATTATAGAAATTTGCACAACTTAGACTACTATAGCTTTAAAATAAGTCGACCCCGAGTCTTCTACGATCTACAAAAAGATATTCAACTTTATAATTAACTTAAATAATAGTCAATCACGAAAACATTTATGAATAGAAGATAACACTAGCGATACGAAACAATTCGACTTGATAAATTAACCCATCATTCGTTCTCAGCAGTCTACAAATGTCACTAGATAAGAGGAATATATCAACACCCCAGGAGCCTCGAGCAACCCAAATATACCATTATCTCTGTTTTTCCCATGAACCGAGCACAGTACGAACCTCATCCCGAAACAACACCATCACTCGGCTTTCTATAGAAAATCGAGAACCGCCCAGCCGTTAAGAAGTCGGCATAAACAACCGTCATCTCGAATTCAACCCTCTGTTTCTCGTCGCCTCCTCTCCGTCTCAGTATATGAAAAAGAAACGAGGGCGGCGCAGTGCAGTTTTCAGGGCGCGTGCAGTGCCCACTACTACCCCAGTATTGCTGGGAAATATAAATCTCGCCGACACTCTCTCGGGGAAGGCGCGCTGTGGACACTGGAGGAGAGCTGTCACCGGACACGCGCGAGCGACTGCCGCGTATCGCATACGGGAAAGAGAGAGAAAGAGCGGCAGAGAGAGAGAGAACGAGTGGCGGCTATCAATGGCTGCATTATACAATACCTCGAGGCACGCGCGCGTGCGCTCTTTGCACTATATACGGTGAGAGCCGTATGTGTGCGCACGCCCGAGGAGATGGACAGGGTATACGACTATATATGTATACACACTCTCCTCTTTTCTTTCCCTCCACGGCGGGTATTTCTTCTCGCACTGCTGCTGCTGCTGCTTCTCAGTCGTCGTCGTCTTACTCGCTTGTTTTTCGCTGCACGTATCTATGTATTTGTCTTTCTTTCGTTACACGCCACGCATGCATACCTCCGTGATGCTCTTCTCTTGCGCGCGTTCATGTATATGTGTGTATATATAGTTCTCGGGGGATGGGCTCGCGTGTACCATCACGGATGACGGCGTCGTATCTCTGCACGCGCACGGGAATAGGAGAGAATGAGCTCGCAGGTATATATTCCCCCGCAGCGCGAGTATGTGTACTGTACTTGCTCGCGTATATGTACATCGCTGGATAGCTGTGCGATTAGATAAAACTTGCAGCGCGAATTCGTTCCACTCTCTCTCTCTCTTTCTCTCTTTCTCCTCGCTCGGATCGTTCGCTGATTTTTTCATCTGGCATAAAGATATCGCACTCTCAGGATGACGCTCTCGGCAGATAAGCCCTCCAGCTTTGTGCCGTTTAACATTCTTGCGCTTTTTTGCACGCCGGTAAGTAGACGGAAGTGTCCAGGCAGGTCGAGTCGGGCGGAATTACGTTGAGGGGGTAATAAATTATCTTTGGTAATAAACGTTGTTTCCTTTTTGCGCCTGGTTTAATGAAGTGTGAATAAAGGGGTTTTTGTTACAACGCTAAAGATAAGTTAATATCGTCACGATATCACTTGCTTAGAAAGTTGCAGAGGCCTATTATTTTATCTCCACTTTCTGCTAAAATATTTACGTCCATTATTTTGGTAAAAATTGAAAAAAATTCGGTGATATGCTAAACCGGTCCTGAACAAGTGATATTTATATGCCATAACAATTCTCTGCGGCTAGAATGGTACCATAAATCTACGATCCTATTAATGTGCATATTCTAGTAGAAAATATTTTCAAAGGCCATAAAAATATTTTAAACATTCTTGTTCTACACTGGTTTCCTATTCTTTTCTACGTAATTGAATGAAAATAACACCAGAGTTATTGAAGTTTAAAATCGAATGCAAGAATAAAAGACATTGGAATTTCCAACGTCCAAATAGAACTTCCCACAGGTAGCGGACAGCTTCGAGTCTCTGCGCGCGCGGTACGTATATCCCTTGATTAACCAGTCAAAGTTCAGCTGCGCGCACGGTAAAGTCAACCAGGCTCTCTCTCTTTCGCTCTCTCTCTGTTTCTCTTCACTTCACGAGATCGGTAGATCTTTCCCAAAGCTTCCTCTCTTTCTCTCTTTCTCTATGGCTCTTTGCTTAGCCATGGTTTCTGTTTCTGCCGGCTTCATTGTTAACGTCACTTTGCCTCGTTATAAGCTCTCCTAAGCGTCAAACGGCGCGCTGATGCGCGAAAATGCCGCTGAGAGAGACAGAGAGAAAAAAGAGAGAGAAAGAGCGAGCGCGAGCGGATATATATCGAAGAAAGAGTGCCCGCGGCCGCTGCCGCCGAGATGCAAAGGCGGCTGAATGCAATAAATCTAAATAGTATCGGAGGCCTGTCGGCCAGATGCCGCACGCGTACAGGGACAGAAGAAGAGAGGGGGGGGGGAGTGAATGTGTATGTGTGTATATCTGTATGGAGCGAAAAAGGTTTCTTACCGAGCTCGAATCTCCTTCCAGCAGATCGCTTCTACGGCCGGTACGACCCCATTCACCGGCGGACAATTACGCCAAACATCGGGTGGAAGCACAACAACAGCGTCCTGCAATCAGAGAACGGGTCATTAGATTCTTTTCCAAGTCGCCGAGGATATATGCGTGTATTGTTTTTATATTTTTAGAACGACAGGATTGATATATAGGGTGCTTCCTACTTGTAACAAGCAGAATAGAACAATTTCCTGGTGTACGAAGGAGAAGAGAATGCACGTAGTATACTTGTTTTACTCGTTACTCTTCATTGTTCTTTTTATCAAAATACAAATTTAGAATTGTTCGATAATGTCATTCAAAACATAGAAAATTTAACATTGGCAAATTCGAAGAAATGATAATTTACGAGTGTGATTTATGCAAAGTAACTTGCAATGCAATATTTTATTTAAACAGTACATCTTTCTAAGGCTAATTAAACTCATTTATTCTTCAAGTTAGACAGTGGCAATACTATGTATCAACGCATTGATTTTTAGCTCAGCTGTTGATTAGCATAAAAAGAATATAAATTCGAACAAAAAGACTTTATTAATTACAAAAGATTAGACAAAGAGAGCTGACGTAATGAAACGTCTGCGTGTTTGGCTTTATAGGACATCGGTCTAATTTATCATGTTCACAGACGCTCTACATATATATATAAAATTTCAATATAACGTAGCATTTCAATCGCTATCAGATTAAATAAAGTATCGGATCTTCAACGGTTATAAATACAAAGTCATTTAAAGCAAGTCTCCAAATATTATTTTACATTCCCAAAGGAGTGACAAAGAAAATCTCGAGGACACGGACGCGGCATTACATTTCAAAAAACGCTGGAACGGCCGTCGCGTCGTTTTTTTCTGCCTCTCCTCTCTTCCTCCTTCATATTCCCGATTGTAAGCGAAGAACACTCATCCTGCCCGACGCTTTAATGTTTTCCAGACTGCCTCTTAGCATTTGTCATTCGAGGGCACCTCTCTCTCTCTCTCTCTCTCTCTCCCTCTTGCGCGCAGTGAGGACCGCAAGGGCTTAGACAAATCTTCTCGTTGAGTAACAAAAATGCCTCCGAGGCTTTAAACTCCACGAGACAGAGATATCTGGTTTTTCTTGATCGCCACGGTGTTTTACGACTCGGATAAACAATGAAGAGAGTCAGAGCTCCGAGTTTGCCTTTATACAAAAGCCAGTGGGGATCATCCACGCACTTTTAAGGGAGTAATTTTAAATTTGGATGATTACTTTTCTGCTTTATACAATTGTAAATAGTATTTTCTATGTAAACATTTGTCAAACTGTGTACCTATCTTATTGCTATTTCTGTTTATTTGTTTTTCAAATTCCTTAATACACTGAAACACGGCAAAAGAATGAAGATATGTCGTAATTGTTTCCACACGCGTTCGCGACAGGGAATTAGCATCGATTCTTCGCTATCGCGTTTGCATGCATAACTCGCTCTCCTCCGTATTCCCACACGAACGATCGTTCACTCGTTTGGAGTCTGGAACTCGTTTTGAAACGCGCGCGACATTATTTTTCATATTGTAATTGACAAGGCTTTTTACACCGTCGTAGATTAGGTCCCCGGTCCGTCAGCGTGGATTAGACATCGATGAATGACAAATTACACCGGAGGAGTCGCGAGAGAGAAAGAGCGAGAACGGAAGAGGCGGATAATGGTACGAGCGCAGAAGGAGAAATCGCGTCTATGTCGTCGTTGTCCGACTCTCTGTGTGTGCAGAGGAACGTGAGTGGCACGTATGTTGCACACACGCGCCTACGAGCAAGAAAGAGGTTGAGTGGTTTTAAGAGAAAATTTAAGAAAACTAATTGAAAATGGTATTGCTGACGTTTGATTGATGCTACGCGCGCTTCCTTTCGATTAATGGACGTGCATTGACAGTTTTGGTTTTCACAAAAATTATTAATTGACTAATTATGTTTGCAGTGGTGCTGAGAAAAATTTTTTCAACTTTCTTATTTGATAAAGCGAAGTGAATTTCATTTTCTAGTGTACAATTGAAACCGTACTCTATATGAAATCTGAAAGGGGTAGAAAAAATTTTTACAATGTTTATTATTGATGAATAATCCGCGCTTCATTGCTTACGTTACTTTATTTTCTAAATGTATAAGCAAAGTGAGCGAAAAGATTTTTGCGTAATTAGAAAATAGCTCCAAAAATGTTTTTGATAAGCAATAAAAAAAATATTTAGTGATATAAAAATGATTACGCGATGATACACATCATATAATATCGTTAAAATCTAAAACAGAATGAAAAGGCTCTATTCACAGCGTATTCTTGCAATATCCCGTAGAAAAATGTCGACGCTCGCGCGGACAACGCAATCGGAGAAACTCGAGCGTTTGGAAGAGAGTGGGAACGGTGCGCGCGCGCGAGAAAGAGAGAAACGCTCTGCTCGCGGCTCATGCGCGCGTGGATGCTGGAGAGTCCGCGTGGTGGCGGCACTACGAGCGGTGTGGTCAGGTGGTTCGCAAGGACGCGGCAGGCCGTTCACCCGCCGCCTCGACGTGGCGAACTTTCCTTCGGCTCTCCCGAGCCCAGCGAGCGACCGAGCGTGTGTTTGTGTGTGTGAGAGAGAGAGAGAGAGGTGCACATATATCGCGAGCATATGTGTGTGCAGAGTTGCGCTATAAGCTATATGGGGAGAGATATATACGTATAGCGAGACTCTTTCTCTTGCGCTCGCTCTCTCGGGGATTTTCTTTCCGTTGGGAGAATGACGGTTTATTATAAAAGAGTTGTGGATTGTTATCGAGTGCCAGTGTCTTGGCAGGAGGGCTAGTCGACAAATTCGTGGTCGATTGGTGGTCAGAGCTTGAGTGACATCGAGTGCGGCTTAATTATTGATTAGGTAAGGGATGTCTGATAAGACGAATAGTTGATGTAGAGCTTTTTTGCTGTTTCCAGTAAAACCAATGTTCCAAAAAAGAACAGTAGTTTTTTAAATTTGATTTCGAGGTATTGATAGTGGAATTAACTTATTATTATTCGTCAAAATCACATTACACTTTAGTTGTTTAATGAATTAAAACATTATTTCTAGTACCATTAGTTGGTAATGAGATAGAAAGTTGTACATTACACTTTTGATAGACCTAATCAAGTTCTTAGAAATTGCTTTTTAAATAGTGTTGAATAATTTAATTGTATTTTTAGAATTTTCTTCGAACAAAAGAGTTTCTTTGTATTTTAATGACTCACGTTTATTCACCTCGCAGCACTATAGAATCGTACCACATAACTTTTTGATTAATTACGTAGAAAGATTAAATATTTACAGGCGATTAAGGCCCATTGCCTTAAGCATAACGTGCTCAGAGAAAAGAGGAGAACATAAAAAATGGTTCGTATCACGCGGTTCGACGCCTGCAGACATTGTCGCGAATGATCATCACCGTATTGTGCAAACACAAGTTAATTGTATTTTCGTGCGCGTCCGCGACGACAATAGTCGCAATAATCGCGTCGTACTTGCGAACGCATGGAAGGATTAACGAGGCACTTTCCACGCTCTCACCTCGCATGAACGCGCGCGCAAGAAAAGAAGTCGCTTTAATTCATGACGAAATCCGAAATAAGCGAGCGCTACAGTCTCACCGAGCCATCACGACGATTTCTATCTCGAGATGAGCACAGTGCGTATGTATAACCTTTCTTCGTTCGATCTCTTTCTTTCTTTGTAGCTTGGTTAATAAAAGCACAACAACGTGTACGCCCGAATAGCTTTTAATAAACCCATTAGATGGATCACCTCCTGTTTTTCCTTTAATACTATCAATTTGCTGGTGTAAATTATGTGAATCTATGTTTATGGAGTATTTTTCACATTTGCAAAAGGAAACCTTTGAAATGTAATTTTACGTATAGCAGTATACCACTTATGCAACATTAATTTAACATCAAATTAAATGATTACTAAATTCATTTTAATAGTCTTCCTGTACATTTAGAGTACTATAACAAATGTTTAAAATTAACAACAAAATTGTTGTTTAGAAAATGATGCTATAATTCTAGGCTGAACGAAAAAATATATACGTTCGTGCAAAAATCCTGGCGCGCATGCTGGGTGAGTGTAATAATACCATTATAAGCGAAATAGGAGTACGATAAATAGACGTGGAAAGAGGTGAGAAAGAGAAAAGTCAGACGTCGGCTGCTGCAGGGAGCGCGCGGGGAGAACTAATAACTAGATTTCGTCCGCTCTCGCGTTGTATTCGCTCCGACGCTTGCACTCACGTATACATTATATACACGTATACAGCGCCTCCACGCACGCACACACGCACGCACGCACACGCACGCGAAAAAGTATATAGTGACACGCGCCGTCTTCTCTCTCTTTCTCTATGTACGTATACGTACATCCAATACAGCTCGCGGAGGCGGTAGGAGAAAAAGGAGCAGGTATACACATCGCCCCAGCATCTCTCGTGCAGTGCACGTGTGCACGCGTATGTGTGTGTATGTACCAGGAGGCTGTTATTAGCTTTCTTCTCGGGGTAATACGCGCCCTGTCACCGCCAGGAAATAAGAAGTTCCAAAGAGTCACTTTGTTAGTAGCTCGCCTCGCTCGCAATCGCTACCTTCGAGGCTACCGAGCGTTCTCTCTCTTTCTCTCTCTCTCTTTCTCCCTCTTCGGTGAATGCGCTATGCGTGTCAAAGTTGCTGCTGCCGATAATAGAGGAGCAGGGAGGAGGGGGGCGACGCAAAAATAGAGAATGGAGTAACTGTTGCTGAAAGACGCAAAAATTCGCCGGGGAGATGGGGCGACAGAGACGCGCACGAGTACACGCATGCGGTAAAAGAGAGAGAGAGAGAGAATGAGAGAAATAGTTTCCTATACGCATCGCGCTCGAGGGTAAGAACCTCAACGGTATTCTTGATTGTATTGAAAAGTCTTTTATAAAATGGTATTTGCGCTACTGAAATTGCTATAGTACGTATAGTTGCTTAATAATTAAGATAACTGTTGTTTCCTGTCCCTACATACTTTTTAATGGAGTTGCTGCATCTCCTGCTAGATAATTTAAGTTTCTTTAAATCATTTAAATATACGACACAAATCTCAGAAATTGTGCGACTATATAAATAACTAAACATTAGTTATAGATGGATCGTAGAAATGGTGTTTTGTTATAGTTACGGCGGATCATAAAAATTATGAATACAGTGATGAATTGGCTGTAATATGTGCTATTAACACTTATTAATTGTTAAGTAACAATTATTAGATGGCGATAAAATCATAAGAATCAGGTAAGAACAATCCTGATTTATAATGAGTCTAGTTGCGCTTAATATACGCTTAACCGTTCACGAGTTATGCTTCAGATAACGCACGCAACCCTTTCTATATAGGCTTTTTCATATAAACATAACGTTTCAACATTGCGTATAAATTAGAATGAATTACAAATTCTTCGCTATTGCATTACCGCTCGTGAAAATAATCGCACTTTTTTCTAATTGAACAAAGGAACGTTAAAATTTTAATTTAATTGGCAACTCTATTATTATCCATTAACGAAATTCAGCGGAAGAATGTAGACTCTTAAAATGTTCATTCATCAGAATGCAGAGAATTTTTTTCACGGATAGTAAGCTTGTATTTATAGATTTTATGCCCGTAATAAAAAAAACATCTTAGTTCTATTGATTAGTATTATAAAGTAAATCATTTAAATACAATATATTTTTGTAGCGACATCGCAAAAACTGATAGAAGAATAAAAAAATTTTAATATTTAGAACCATTGAGGAATATTTTTATAGACAGCGTGTGGTATAAATACAATGTCACGCCAGCAGCATAAGAGAAATACATGGCATATATATACGTGCAGAAACACGTACAGGAGCGAGATATGGGAAGGCGCGGCCCTATAATACAAGAAGGGCTGGCCTCCGCCGCGTGCAGAAGTCGATTGAACAGAAATTGAATGATTGGGGGCGCGAGTGAGCGAACGCTTCGAGGGCGCTTGATTGTTCATTCAAACAACAATCGTAATTGCGTTACGCGCCGGGAGGGCGGCGACGGCGGCGGCGGCCGAAGGACCAAAGAGCCGCGGGAAAGGAAGAAACAAAGATAACGAAAGAACGGCGTATATACATTGACTATGGTTGGCTACCCGAAGATTCAGTTGAAATTTCGTTCATCTTCGCCGGATGATTCGTTCGCCTTCTTCGACAATGGAGAGTGCGAAAGGGGTGCTGTGTTTCTGTAGGCGACTTTGCGCGTCAGTGTCGCCGATGCTGTAATTGTAATTAGAGGTCATTAAGCATCCGTGCTTTTCGACTCTGTGCCATTCAGTACTTCGGCATCATTTGACAGTTTGAAAATTCTTCTTTGTCATTTGCGCAATTTGACGATTGACTTGATTATAGGAAACAGAAGAAGACACTCTACTTGGGATGGAAGTTAAGGTGCAGTGCGAATGTATAAATAAACAATTATTATTCTAATTTCGCAATTCTTCCCATCATGACTTTTGAAAATTGTAATATTTGCTTTTGTAATGATAAGATTGTATATCTAATTTTATCGATACGAAGCATGCGAAAGAGATAAGAAAGTTTGCTGAAACGTAATACTAAAGAAAACCAGTGGTCTGTTTAATTAATCATAAAATTTATGAGCGTGACAGGAGCGGTTATTTCAAATACTCTCCTCGACGAAGAAAACCTCGTACTTCATATTTTGACAACCATTGTAGAGACGAGTATTTAACTTAAATACTCCTCCACAATTACACTTAATGCGTACTTATGCATTTAGACGACAGAGTTAAAAAGCGCTCAAGTCATGTTTAAAAAAAAAACCTAATATCAGCCCAGTTGAAGAAGCAAACATTCGTTTCGAGTGATTTTCATACGCGACCGAATCGCTACACACATGTATATTATATGTATACACACATACGTGCTCGCGAGGCACTTGAAAGCAGCACATGCGTGTGTGCATCGTGCGGGAAGCGTGGGGATGAATTGAGACTCGCGTGCTCTCACCCACGTGATTCGAGTGCGCGGGCCCAGTGTTTTTTTCGAGTGTTTCCTTGACTTTCGGCTCGTCAAGTATAGCGGTAGCGTCGGCACACGCGGCGAAGCAACGTTATTAGCGATTCGTTAGTTAGTCGCGGCCACGTCGTCAACTGCCCCTCTACATAGACGTTTATATTGTTTCGTCGCCTCTAGTCGCACTCGTATGCACACACACACACACACACATATATATATGTAGTTGTACTGCGCATATAGGAGTCGTAAAAAGCACAATGGGGAAGAGCGCGCATTGTGAGATTTTAATTGAATCCCCGCGTGCCGAGGAGGCAAGCGTACAATGTGTGACTGCGCGCGCCTGCGGAGTTATCGCGATTGCGCCAGGAGAGGAGGAAAGAAAAAATCTCACGCTCCTGCGAACAATTACTTATATTTTGCTCGTAGGATTTTTTTTTCGCCAAGAGGCACGACTCGTTGTATCGCCGGCGTACTTTTTATAAAGTATAATTCGATGTGCAAAGCCATGTGGGCTTTTCTTCTTCCTCTCGATCCTTCTTCTTCATTATAATATGCGCGCGCATTGTTTCAAATGAAGGAAAAAGTGTGCTTTGCGCGGATCTGGAAAATTCCAGAGTGGCAACGCAAAGTTCGTTCACTGAACTATGATGGATTAGCAAGTTTTATTTAATGTTCGCCATAAAGTTATTTCCATATTACAAAATTGTAACTACAGCAGATTCATATTTGGTAATCGTTCCTTTTCAAGTATTGTAACACAAAATAGCATAAAAATGTTACAGGAATGAAAGAAAACATTATTATATAATAAGCGAAAAAAATCAGGAAATTTCAATAAACCTTCTGGAAAAGAAATTTGAAATTTTAATCGAGATTCACTTACGCGCATGATGCTTGCACACATTGAACGTGTACACACATAATACCTACAAGCACAATTTGCAATATGCGCCAGCAGCGACGGCCTTCCACGTATACGCATGCCTGCCTGCCTGCCTGACAGTATGTATGTATTTTAGTACGCGCGTACACACAAGTAAAATGCGTCAATAATGTCGCACGCACGCGTATAGACCGCAGCGAAGGTATATACGTACGTACATATATACGCAGTCATACACGAGGGAGCGAGAAAGAGAGAGACGGTGACGACGACTGTATACGACGAAGCGAGGGGCACGAGGAGAGAGGCACTAATGATTTGCTCAGTTAATATTTGCTCGGCCGCATGTTCCTTTTTTTCGAGTTGCTTCCTAAATCGAGGTTGACGCATTGTCACTGCCTCCTCGTCGACTGATTAACATAACAATGCAAACACAATGACACCGTGCGCAAGAGTGAGTGAGAGAGAGAGAGAGAGCTTGAGGGAGAGTCGAAGAGAGTGAGACGGAGACTCGACGGACCGGGTTTTTTGTTTGACCAGGTGAAAACGGCGGCGTGACCGCAGCAGCAGCAGTATAACAGCAGCGACAGGAGCATCGGATCCCTGTGGCTGCTGCTGTCGATGTCTCTTCGTTTTCTAATGCAATTAGTACAGGCTCGCGAATGTCGAGTGACCTCCAGACACTCGAAAATTTTGCAACAATGCCTATAAAGTATTTCTCTTCTTTCCTTCTTTAAAGGGTAGATGTGCTACTTAATATTATAATTTTTACTATGCATTACGATGAAGATTTATTTATCCAACTATGTGAATAGCTATTACGTTATAAAGACAGATTATGGAATGTATATATGTATGTACAAAGTAGATTGTTGTAATCCGACTGCTTGTAAGCCGCGTGTGTAAATACGAGAAGTAGTTAACCAAATTGCGGATGCTTTCTAGGAATTTTGTCATTGGCGAACAAGAAGCCACCTGTTTAAACATCATATTGTTCGGTATGTACGAACGTAACTGATAACGAAAACGAAAGATATTTGTTGTTGACATGATCGATGGTACTCACGATTGTTATATGTATTGTTATCTGTATATGTGAGTATTAATAAAGCATATCGTTAATTATTATTATTATGATAATTACATTTTAAATACGCCTATTGTTATTGAACGAGTAGCCAATCGCGCTGCACTACGATATCTCAACTATTTGACATTATCATTTTAAGTGTAACACTTGTAAAGCCATTAAAAGTTGAAATAACAAAGCAGCCTTAATAGTCAATCATATAATGAAACATGAAATTACATCAGATATTTTTCGAATAAAATATAAAGTTGATTTCTGAGAAAGCTATGTTGAATTATTTCTACTGATAATACATTTATTTTAGTGAAAATATGTAACATTATTTTACAGACAGCGAGTGTTAATTAATATTTGTGCACGATGCAAGAATCTATTGGAATTATTTAATGGAAAAACAGAAAATATGTACGGCACAAAGTATATAAATTTCATTAAAATATTCTCTAAAGCCTTATAAAATATACAATTTGATAATTATTTGGTAGAAATCACAGAATTGATGCAATATTAATACACGAAATGCGACTGTTTATTAAAATCTGTAATTTGTTACGTATGTGGCGAAATACGAATACCTCGAAGAATCAAATTGTTTAATTACAATTTATTTGAATACACATCATGAATAACATATTACGTTTCCCCGAATCTTTTTAGATTTTGTGCGTTACCAATGCAAAATATTTGTGCGTAATATTAACAAGTTATATTAAAAAAATTCAAAGCCTTACTATACCTATAATAAAAAAATATATATCCTCTGACATTCAATACTGCTAAATTAATGGAACTTAATTATCTCAAGAATATATTCCATCAATGTAAAATATAATTAGCGTCCCGACAAAGTTTATCGGAGCGTTAACTTTTAGAAAAAAATTATTTCATCCGAGCACATTGACATGACTAACCGTCGACTTCCCCGTTTTGAAAGCACGGGTAAAAAGTTGACGGGCGAATTTCGGCGGTGGGCACTGTGAAAACAAGCCATTTAAGAGTGAATTTCCGCGCATTAAAAAGGGAGCCGCTGGTGGTTGAGCGTATACACATATAATGTGCGGAAAAAAAGAGTGATACGTCGGAAAAGAGAGAAAGAGAGAAGGATTTTATGAAAAAAGGTATTCGTCGCGTGCGTGCGTATACATGTGGATCATCGACGGCCACATAGTCTTTTTGCCCCGCCTGTGCTCTGAAAGGAGCGAAGAGAAGCAAAAGCTCTCTCTCTCTTGCCCTTTTCTCTCTTTCTCTCTGTATCCGCCCGCTGACCAGCAAAGGCATCTTTTATTCGCGCGAGTGCGCATACGCGCGTGCGGGGGTCGATCAAAGGACAGTTTTTACTTTCCATTGAATTCTCTTTTTCGACTGTGCCCGCGCGCTCGCAATACGTGGCAGCGGAAATTCCTCGTTTCCAGGTAATTAATTTACAATGAGTCGGGAGGGAGTATAAGTACTCGAGTGTTACACTCGTTTCTTCGTCATCGCGGCGTAGTCTGCTGGTATGGTGGGTAATCGACTGCGCGCGCGAACGACAAACAACCGCGGTGGCTTCTTTATAGGGGCGGCGGAGGGGCTGCAACCACGTCCTCTTCGAATCAATCGTTTTTTGCGGCGGGGGCTCAACGTTTTTCCGTACAGTACGTCGCTGACGCAGTGTTTGGTTAGGAAATTGGTTGGTTTATCTTGACGGCGGGTAATATTGTTTGCGAGACTAAACGCCGAGCTGGAAATGGTTTGACTTTGTGTGGCAAGTAAAAATAACATCTTGTTGATATAACACAATAAGGACAGTGATGGACGCATCGATTTGTGACGTAATTACCTTCGGCGATAATTGTGTGTATATGTACTAGCAGGATTCTGTTAGAATATAATTGCTCTTAATTTTTAATTTATCAAAATGAGCAAAGTAAAACAAATTGCGTGATTTCAGATAAAGTTGAACATTTACAACATTTTTAAGAGAAATTTGACTGTATTTAATTTGTTGTAAATGAGCATCGAGAAACAAATCGATTGCCGAAGTTAATTAACGGATATTAAGTAAAACGTTTTATTTATTTGCTCATTAAAAAATTAATTTTAAATATTTTCCAGGGCAATCGTGTGATGTAAATTTAAAAAATTAGGTTTACAATTATTAATGATGGTTTCAAAAAATCATGAATTATAAATCATTTCGAGACTGAAATATGTGATCAGAGTGAAATTATAAATTTTCAACCAGGATAAATATAAATAAAGTAAAATATCATCTTTGTAAAATGTCATACGTGTATACATATATAATGGCTTTTCTTACACGTCAAGCAGAAGCAACGAAACTAGAACGTAAACTAGAGTCACGCAACGGCACCATTACTCGAGATTAACTTATGTACCACGACGCTTATGTCAATTACACCGTTCGCTCACGCATTGTACTATTGCGCGAAATAGCTTGGGGCACTTCCTTCGAGCGCCATACCTACTCTCCTCGCCCGACTTTTTCATCCACTCGCATGCGCGCAACACGACCACTTCAGAGCTACACAAGAGCACATACGTACGTGTGTATATATAGGAAATGCAATAATCGTGCGAATCATCGCCTTCGCCTCCTCGTCTCACGAGGGTGGACGTCGCCGAGTCGATAACCCCCTGTAGTAATTGCCGCTACAAACACACACTTTTTTGTCGTCGGCGGTGGAGGTCCCCTTTTCTCCTCGAGGAAAGTCGACTATCGTAAAAATAATTGAAAAGCGCGAATGCGCGGGAGAAAAAGGCCGAGGCAGGGTCGCCGGATGTAGGCCGGAAAATGACAATCACATGGACGACGGATTGGAGTTGTCTGACGTCGATGCTGTCGGTAGAGAGAGAGAACGAGAGAAAAATAGGAAAGGGAGAGCTGTTCTCTCTGCTTCGTACCCTATCTCGACATTCGCGCCCTCCTGATCTAACGTGATTTTCCTATGCGTATATACGCCAGCTGTACGGATGCCATTACTTTCTCGGCGATTCCAAGAGAATTCCGACTTTCCTCACTGTGCTGTCGAGCATGAAACATTTGCATGCCTCTTATCGTGGTAGATAAGTTTTCCCAATGAAATTTTACTTCGCCTACTATTACAGCTGATCTTAGATAACGCCTTATCAAAAATATGATTTGATTGGCTTGAATTGTACCTCTAATAGCAAGTATATTACTGAGAATGGTTTATAGTAACCTCAACATTCTGAAAAACTAAAAAATATTTAAACTTTTAACGTCGGTAGTCTATATTTGTCCAATTCATGTTTTTCTATTGTATTACAAACCAAACTATTTAGTACAGTTACTAACACGATAATTGATCGCATTCATATACACATGAAATATTTTAATCGAAATTCATAATGAAATTATACTTTAAAGAGAGATTTTGCGAAAATTTAATTTTTTGATGGATTACGGTTAAGTATCAAGTTTGAAATCAATCACAAACTGAAATGACTTATGAATATTTCATGTTTTAAATGGATAATATAATTATAATTAACTATATTTGTAAAGGAAAAAAGTGATGATCGTGTTTGAGTATTAATTTTACAATTGATTATTAATTATAATGCTGCAAGGAGTAAAGAAAATTTGTAAACATTTTTTACTATGAAAAATCGGATAATTACCATTAGTATATCCTCGAATCGATTTTTAGGCTATGCCGCTAAAAATGAAAAAAAAGATTAAACTAAACTAGTAATATATGGTAATAATCTGCAAATATAAATATACTTAACAAAACCTTCGATACTAAAGTGCGCACTGATAAGATAGTGCAATTATAAATATGATTATCTAAATTTTTATTGTCACCAAATAAGTCATTTGAATATTTTTATTAAACAAATATCTGACGCAATCATTCAGAATAATTTGTCACGCATTTTATTTGTTATTGTTCCAATTATAAGAACAATCTCCTTGATTGATATATCAAAATATTTAATACAAAAATGTTTAATAAAAAAAATATTCATCACTAAACTTTTCTACTGTTAAAGATTTTTAATTAATTTTGTAAATATTTATAAAAAACTTTTATTGCTATAAATCAATTAATCAATTTAGGTATCATATAAATATTCTATTTTAACGAAAATGTTGCAATACAGATATGATTGAAATCTTTGAAGTATAAAAAAGATCATTTTACCAGTAATATATTACTTTATTTGTTCAGCATAAAAACCAGAGATTTTTCGTATTTCTGATTGTGTAAACAATGCACGTACACAAGGCATGAGACTTCTGTCGTGTTCGATTTTCTTCGATTGTACAATAATCATACAGGTGTCCTCTCAAGGACGTCGTTTGTGCCGCCCGCGCGTCGTCTTGCCTGATGTATAATGTCGCGGTTTGCGGATTGACGTAACGACATCCTATCGATCACGCGCGTGATTTTTCGGCTTACTTCGAGTATAGCGCGACTCTCGCACAATGGCTTTTATGCACATATATTAGAAAATAAAACAGTCTGTGATTGATTAGCTCGACGAACTTGCTACCGACTCCTATTTTTTTTTTCAATTCAAATTATGATACTTCTTTCCGTTCTCTCTATCTCTTGTCAATCTCACATTCTCGTTAGACTTTTTTGGTGAATTCTTTTTGACAAAGAATTTAACCGTAACACGTTTTTTCGACCTGAATAATAATAGGAAAATATTATAATGTCTACATTTAAATGTCATACCTATATTTAAAAAAAGATTTTATTTACAAATTGTTATTTCGTCATGACATCCTCTGACTTAATGTTTTTTTCGCTTTCTTCGAAACTGATAACTCGGCATAGCGGTACGGCTTGTACGTGTTTTTGTTGGCAAAATATTTCAAGTGCGCTGGTGAAAAAAGGAAAGCTTAATAAAACAAAACGAGAGTCCTGTGCATAATCCCGTGATTTCGCGCGACCGAGTGGCTGTCTGCATCTCAGTCCTCCTCTCCTCATATTCGCTGCGATAACGAAATCCTCGAACTCTCTTGCAGATATATATATATATTTCAGCGAAACGATCGGCTGTTGCCGAAAAATCGTGGGAGAAGGCACACGGCTCTCGGCTCTCGCCGCCATTGATTAGCCGAAGGGGAAGCCGGCTTCTTCGTGGCTACCGCTTTCATGAATATTGAGTGTCGTTAAAAGAGCACCGTAGTAAAAGGCTGGCAGATAACAGCGAGAGGAGCGAGAAGCAGGAGAGAGGGAGAAAGAGAGAGAAAGAGCTCGCACGCGGAAGGCCGGTTGCAAGGCACACACGCACACGCGGGCGAAAATGCCGCGCGACGCGGAGAGGCGAATCACAATAATTTATGTCGGCAATTAGGCGGGACTTGATTTATACGCGACGATGACGGGATGACGACCCGGGAGCGAGCGACAAAGACGCGAGCCGGCGGCCGCTGTGTTAGCCGGGCGAGGGGTGGAGGAAGAGGAGCGACGAGAGAAAGCGAGCTTTCGGCTTGCGACAGCCGAATCGCCGGATTCTTCTTCTTCTTCGTCGCTTCTATTTCGCGCATCTATCTTCGTCGCGCGTCGCTCTTGTCCTTTTTTTGCACCATAACAAAGACATTTTTCGAATGATTGCAGGATTACTCAATTGATATAATGATCTTTTATATGGCTCATTAACAAATCATTATTCATTAAAAACTTACCGTCTTTTTCTTTGATAAAGCATAATTTATTCTATGAAAATCAAATCAATATGATTTCAATAATCTTTACGGTTTTTGTATAATATCGTTTTAATTGAATATATATAAGAACTATTATTTTAATCCTTTTTTGTTGTATTATTGTTTCACAAAAAAGAGTAAAAGATTGTAATGTCAATATCTCTAATCCTCATGTACGATTTTTCAAGAAAAAAAAATGGAATTCCCACATTTTTAGTTTTCCCAACACACACACACACACCCGTGTTTCTTTCAAATCTTTGCATAATAGCTCAAATGCGTTTGCTCTCCGCAGCTTCTAGCACAAGAGCCGACAACAAAGGCGCATTAAAGCGAAGTTTAAACAGTTACATCATAACACGGAAAACTCGAGCTGACAGAGTGTACCAATATTGTCCATCGACTATACACGTCCAGACGCGCCGTCCAGCAGCGAGCAAAAAGATACCTCGACAGCGAGGAGAAACTCTTCCATCTTCTCGCGCGCGTAAAAAATCCAATACCGTGGGTACGCCGATACAACGAGCGATGCTTTCTCGTGCACACACTAGCGCGCGCACATATCCATCTCCCGCTCTTCTCTTTCTCCCCCCCCCCCCCCACGTTCCGTTCTTATATTATGCAAGTGCGACGTACGCGCTCGCGGCTATGCATTTGGCGCGCTCGGCGTGATGTGCAGTAGTCGTATATGGTAGCCGCAGCCGCGTCACGCTACTCTAAATTTCAATGAACGTCGTCGCGGGAAGAGCACGCCGTGATGTGTATGATTTCTCGCGCATCTAGAGAGGCGGGGGTATCGGTTATCAGCGGCCGTCAGCGGCTGAGCGCTGCTGCCTGAGATCGCCGGGATTAATAAAATATGGAGCGCGATCGAGATGACGAACTCGATATACGTATCTAAAGTACTTACGCATGCAAATTGAAACTCGGATTGTTTTTAACGCGTGCTTCAAATGCCGTGGAATTCAATATTATGTTGCATTCTGCATGAATAAATATTAAATGAATCGTTGAGATCTTTTTAGTTTATAAAGCAAGAAAATATAGATAGAAAAAAGTTATTTTTCTTTTTTTTAGAAAAATATAAATAATAAGTAATTCTAACACGATTTTCTGGCTATATACTTGGGAAAGTAGATAGAGACACACCAAAGCCGGGAAATTCTCGGCAAAGGCCAGACCTCGTCGTCAGAGATTTGCACGTATATACGCATGAATCAAGGAAAAACAGAGCGGTGTATTTAGCGCACGCAAGGAATATAGCGATATTCCAAGAGAAAAGGAACGACGAGCAGGAGAGAGCAGCAGCAGAATGAAGGCTAGTCCGTGAGTCCTCTGTCTCTTTCTCTCTCTCTCTCTCTGAATGGGCTCTTTGAATTAACCCGAGGCTCTCGCGCTTGTTCCGCGCCCACTGTACGCTCGCGCGCATAATACAGCGCGCGCGCGCGCGTGCGCGTGATACGCGCCGTCGCCACTGGCGGCCCGCGGCGCTTATTTAAATACACGCCTATAAGTACCCACAGCACAGCCACCGCCACCGTCCGAGCTGCATTATAATGTATATACGCTTCTGTGTATGTACGTGTATGGAGATATTATACCTATATGTATACATGCATATGTGTATATATACGGAAAGATGAACGAAGAGTAGGCTTTTTCTCGCGCCTTCCTTTCGACTCTTGCTATTATAAGGACCCACGCCTCTCTGTACCATTAGCAATTCTCTGATTAAGGCCGTTATTCGTGTATGTGTATGTATTATATACCTTTGCTCGCACCCTGTATGCCTATGTGTAGACGTGAGGGCAGGTTTATAGTATGCGTTTATATATATATATATATAAACTGAAGAGAAAGACGCGTGCAGCTCGTTACAAAATACTTTAATTAATGACTCCTCGGGACAAATTTACCTTCATTATTAGCACATTCACGAACACGCGTGCACGTTCGCTCCTTACGCGCGAAGCCGGCAACGCGTAGCGGACAAAACCAGCCATTGTGGTCGCTCATAAAGGGCCGAGCTGTTCTCCTTCCCTCTCTCTCTCTCTCTCTAGCTGCTGCTTTAAATAATTCAATTCAGACCGAGTCTCTCACTCTTCTTTGCGCGCGTGCGTCTTCCGTCTATACGTCGCGCTCCCAGATATGCATGCTGGCGCGACGCATTGTAGGTACAACCCCAGCAGCGGCAATTGCCTTTTGACGGGAGAATGGACAGGAGAGCGAGAAAAAAGTGCCTCGTGGCTGCGTGCCAATCGCGCGCGGAGCGCACACGGTGGTCGCGCACGCGTGCGTGTCTTTTTTTCAAGTGCCGTTGCACCATGCTATACGTCTGCGTGTGTGTATATACGCTGAAAGAGCGCAATTAAGAATATTTGAAGAGCTGCGGGCGAGTGTTTTTTTTCGAACTTGGGAGGATGCTGATGCTTTCTTGAACGACGCGTCTGCTCTCTTCATTGGCGTTATTTGCGTGTGTATGACGAGATGCCCGAATTTCGGAAGAAGGTTTATTTGATGATTCGAATTGTAAGAAATCGGGAACAGGAAAAAATTCTGTTATCAGGTGCGAAGCATGCTGTGAGGTCTTTGAACTAGGTCGTAGAAATTCAAATTATTTAGTTCTACATAGAAAAATTACCAACAAATATTTCTACCGTAGTTAATAAAGCAATATAGCTAGTGTCGTGTTTTTTGTAAAGCACTCTACAACTGACTTCCGTAATACCGACATACTTGTTTATCTATATACAAAAAAATCGTTTTACCACATATTACGTATTATTCCGCAGTTTGGCTATCACACACCACTCGTGTCTTTCGTCTCTTAGATTCTGTTTAACACAAATTTTTAGGCTATTGAACTTTTATCTTGATCATGACTTTGAGTCAGTTTCACAAAAATACCACTTGCTAAGTATTATTTCTTTACTATGATAAAACGACTTACTTTTCTGTTTTAAACTAAACCATAATTTCACTCCTGCCATGATTTAATGAATACGTAAATCATTAGGCCCTCTGAATATAAAATCTGTAACCAACGTATTTTTCAAGAATGCCAATATATAACCAATAGCGATTTCAATTCATCAATCCAACTAATTAATAATAATCGACCGTTTAATCCCTCTATGGAATAAACTTTCGAATGAATACCGGGCCATTGTTTCTATTGGAACTATCAGAAATCATATACAACAGATACTAGCAAGTGAAGCTTAACTTTAAGTGTATGTTTTCTTTCATTTTATTTTATGGTTTATATTTATAATATATATTTGTATCTTCATATAATTGAACTCATAGCTTGTAAAATTAATAAATAAATAAACAATGAACCAACCAATTAATTTTCATATATATGATATAAGCAATCAAATATCTTTAAATGAATAGACTTGACTCCGATTCTCTAGGCGCTGCAAAAACTCTTGTAAAACACGAAGAAAAAAGGCGAATTCACACGACAAGAAATCGCATTATTAGTATCCTCCATTTGCCGACCGCCATTGCCAATAACTTAAAGACTGCGGCGTAAACGAGATAAGCAATCTCGCAGCAACGTGTGCGCGTATATATACATACGCGTTGCATTGCGCGTTCATACAATGGTCTCTTCTCTCTCTCTCTCTCTCTCTCTCTCTCTCTCTCTCCTCAAAACTCCTCGCTCTCTTGCGCATTATGCGTAATAAATCGCACAGGAGAGTGGAAGAAAGAGAGGGAAGATCGTCCCGTGCATACTCCGCGCACAGTAGCTGGCGCGCAAGACAAAGGAAGCGAGCGTTTTTCGCGCGTGCGCGGCATCCCGCTCTCCTCTCCTCTCTCTCTCTCTCGTGTCACGCGGCGATGTTGCGACGCTTGTATGCAGATGTCGGCTGATTACTCGGCAAAGAAGCGAGCAAGAAGGCGCGTTTAACGAAAACAATGTTTGCCGCACGGTTTCCTATATATACGCGTGTATGTATATATAGAAGCGAGTGAGCGGCATTATAACGCTTTTTGTCCGTCGCGCACGGTTGTCAATGATAATTGGGTGATAAACCTCCCCGCTCGCGCGAGCGACCGCGGTAACGAGACGGCGAGAGCGAGCGCGAGACAATGGTCTCATTACATTCTTTCTTACACGCCCGGGACACGCGCCGCGAGGGACACGCGCGCGCGCGCAAGTGCATTATGTAAGCGAGAGCAGCAGCAGCAGCAGCAGTTCGCTCAATTAAACCGCGAGCGAGCGAGCGCCTCTCGTTGGCAGATATTAATTTCTGGAGTTATAAAGCAGAGGGAGAATGCACGCGGACGCTTATCGCCGCGGTGAAATCGCGTTAGAGAGAAAGCCTCAGCAAGTGTTCGTGCGTGTATATATGTGTGGATTTTATTAAGCGAGTCTCTTTTTCCCTCACGAGTGTACATATATATATATATTATACGTGCGGTTAATACACTTTTTTCCTCGCGTGTTTCTCGCCTTTGCGCATTCTCGCCATTTTTTCCTGCTTCCTTCGCGATTCTAGATGAGATTAGACCGCGCGATCTAGCGCCGCATATACTGACTGGTTAATCCGTCTGATTGTGACGAGCGACTGCAGTTTCCGAGCCGGGAAAGTGCCGCGTATATGCGCAACAGTGGTTGACGGTGGACGTCACTGTGCGAGCCGGAAATTAGATTTCTCTCTTCGTACGTGTACATGTATGACTACGTATACATGCGCGCAAGATTAAAATGTCACTTTTTCTTAATATTTTATTATGGTCGCGCGGTAAAAACATGGCGAGAATTCTTCGCTGTAGAATCGTTAAATTTCCTCTGTCCGCTCGTATGCTCTTACCATGATATCAAGACCCACATATACACGCAAACACGCAAGCGTGTACATGATGTGTGCGTTTGTACATTTTATGTAGAAAGTATAATGGGTTTTGTACGTAAATCCGCGTGCGTATATGTATATACATGCTCACAAGCGTAAGCACATTGTGTAATTTAACACTTCAGAGTTTAAAACGACTGAGAAAACAATTTATGGAGCATAAAATTGGCTCCCTTTTATTATGTTGAAGGGGGGAAGGCTAGAATATTCGCGCTTCGTGCCAGGCTTATCTCCGCAGACGATCATTTGTTTTAGAACATTTAAATTTAATAATCATGATTTTTCTCACCCAGGTAATTTTCTTGTGTAACAATAGATGAATGACGCGCAGTGTTTAGCTGATTATCACAATAAAACATTATAAAATAAGAGGATGATCATAGAAGGGATTCAAGTTAATTGAATTTTGTGTAATATAATACTGATGCGAAAAACAAATGTAAATTAGTTTTAAATCTATTCACAGGCTATAGAAATAATAGAATTAATTTTTTCGTATGAATCGACTATACGTAATAAAGCGCTTTATTAATACCGATTAATAATTTTAATTAAAGATAAACAACACATTAGTATCGCAATATACTCCTCTAATGAACGCGATCATATATATACGGTTTCTCTCTCTCTTTCCACAAAGCATTTTAATGACCATGTAGCTATTTGTCAATCTCCTCATTACGTTATAGCGATTGTTACACATCATCAAATACCCTTAATTGCCCTCATTAAATGTTGGATTATTTATACAGAAAGGGGGGGGGGAGGTAGAGAACACACGAAGAGCAGTGCAGACAGCGGCCATCGCGACAACATCACACATAACAGGTCAGCAAAGAAAAAAGACTATATATACACGTGCACGGGGGAAATTCATGAGATAACAGGCCGTCGGTCCGGAGGCGTCGAGTGTGTCTCCGCTTTCCGTATTAAGCCCGGAGACTGCGCGCTCGCGTCGTTACACAAGGAGAGCAGCAGCACGCCACATTTTCGATATCCTACAGCGGCGGGGGAAAAAAAAAGAAAGGAGAGCCGTGCTGCTGCTGCGGCTGCACACGCGATCGAGTTCGTGCGGCGCGTGCGCGACAAGGCACCTTTCCTTATTTTGAAATAGATGAATATTTTTGTCAATATGGCATGTCTTATGTATATATCTGTAGAGCGCGCGGCTGTTCGAATGCTGGCATTCGTGTTGTTACCCAAGAAGTGTAATATTGCCGTCTGGAATTCTCTTTATTGAAAATAATATATATATATACGTATTGCGCTAAATTGTATATCGAGAACAGTTTTGAGATTTCCAAGAATCCTTCGATGGTCTCTAAACGTTTCGTGTTACATATTAACTAACTTCTTTTATAACCGAGATCATGTTATTATGTACTATATAGGTATATGCATTGATGAATATTCAAATGACTCATCTGCAATTGAATGTAATACAGCGAAACTGTCAATCAACTCCTCGCACGGATAGATATATACACCTACAAGCATTAAACTAAAATCATTACTCCGATCGGTCATAAAAATCATCCTGCGTTTGCACTAAAACTCCGGCAACAAAACGACCAATCAACGGCAACAAAAGCACCGCACGCAGCTCGACGTAAACAAAAGGGGACAGCGTAAAAAAATGTGGAAAGCTACGCACGCGCCACACCGTATCTGGTCTCTTGCTCGTGCGCTCGCACGAGAGAGACTGCACAAAAGGCACTATACAGTCTGTAAGCCGGTGCGAGCAAGCGCGTGCTACCTACGCGGCAGGTGCTGCGTCGAGTCGCGTCCATGCACTGTACGATAATGCGCGTATAATTTAAGAGTTCACGCTGATTACGGAGCTGCGCGATGCAAGCAACCGATAGTGCCGCTCGAGAGGAAAACTGTCGGAGAACACGAGAGTTTGCGTTTCATCGAGAAGGGATTCCGTCATTCCTCGCTAGAAGTGAGAGTACCGCTCAGCGGAAGACGGCCGTTTCAATGATTGTTTAATTATTTTTATAGGAATGTGCGCTCGATAGTTATAGACTGGTATTTGGCTGATAATTATTAGATTTTTGCTCGATGCATCAATTATATAATTGATGAAACAGGTTTTTAAACGTTTGTTTATGTACTTTCAATTAAATGTTATCTTTTAAGTAGATAAAAATAAGTTTTTCTAGATCTATTTAATAGATAGGGATCATTGTCAGTACGCCCAACAGCTGTTTAGTGTCAAAAAAATATATCATACTGTTACACCTATCTGTTTCACATTATAACAAGTGATTGATATGTGATTTCACAAGTATTACTGGAAGGCCTTAATCTGTACAAGCCGACATGAAAATTGTTGATATTGCGAAACAGACCTTAGTTAGTAAAGGTTCTATTGAGAAAAGCTATTTTAGCAACTTCTATCGATGAATGAAATTTATAGAAACACGTATATAGACACAATATACCCCCCCCCCTCCCCGTCCAAATGCCCGAAAAATAATAGTTACGTCGAGTACTAAAGGAACGATCAATTACTCGGAATTCTGGTGCACACCCCATTCAAAATAGCCGAAAGCCTCATTCATTGTTCTCCTCTATCGTGCAGCAGCCGCGCGCTACCGCACAGTGCTCCGAAAATAGATCTTTCTCCCTCTGCTCTTGCGCGCACTTGCTCCATTGAGACTCTCCCCGTGCCTTTTCTTTCTCTCGATTCACGAATTTTCTTGGCGGTCTTCCCACCGCCACTGCCTCAGGCCGGCGTCTACTTGCACCGGCTGCTGTAGAGACGCAGCGAGTGAACGAGCGACGGCGACGAACAAGAGGCGAAGGGAGAGAAAAAAGGCGAATAAAACAGGGCCGGCTCTTCGGCGAAGAGGGAAGAGAGAGAGAGAGAGAGAGAGAGGGAGAGAGAGAGGCCAACTTGTCCGGCAGGCTCTTTATTTACTTTATTAGAGGCCCCGCTAACGGTATCGAGCCGCATCTATACTCCTCTCTCCCGTGTCCTTCCTCTCTTCTTCTCTTCTCTCTCCCGTATATGCGTGTATAGCTATATATGCGTGTACACGAATTCTCGTGTGTGCTAGCCGGTCGATCGGATGGGCGGCGCGCATCGGTGGCCGGGGCGGCCGCGCGGCGGCTCCCGCGGGGTAATTGCCTGCTTTATGCGCGGCCCGCGTGCGCTCAATAACGTCTTTCTCGGTTAATTCCGTAGTAACGATTCGCCCGCGATCGGCGACTGCTGCTGCCGCCGCTGCGAGGCAGGTGCACGTGCGGCCTTCTACGGTCGTCGACGGCGAGCAGAATCCGCGAGTTTCTTCTCTCGCGCATCAGGGCCCCAGGGATACGTCGTCTCTGTATAAGTACGCGCGTGCGCGCTAATACGTCGCGTGTGTGTATATAGCTGAACGCGGAGCGCAAGTGAGGAAGCGAGGAGACGCGACTTTTCGGGGCTTGACTCGACTCTTTCTTGGGACGAGAGGCTCGAGGGTGCACTTTTTAATTTCAAGGGACGCGACTGCCGTGCACGCGATTCCTCGTAGGCAGGAGATTGAGCGCATTGATCGATTGTCGGATCGATAACGGCTCGTTTATTTGCGGTAATGATACATTGTGAGAGGATGTGTGTGCATCGGAGGCGATTAATTTTGATGCAAACATGACATAAAAGTTACAAAGTTTTCAAAATGGATCTAAATAACAAATGCGCGTTATTACGCTGTGCATTATAAAATATCTCACCGACTGATAAATATTTATGTGTTTACCTCGACTCTAATAACATATAATTGCTGCGTATAGCTTTTGTAGTCGTATGTAGCTCTTTATTAAAATTGATCACTTCCTCTATTTTCATAATTTATGAGCATGCTACAGGTGCCACGCAAAGATAAAAAATATTGAAAATCTTCATTTTTTTCTCACTTTATTTCTATTCAGTTTATTTAAATTTTTATTCCATTCCATACATAAATTTTATTATTATATTTTGTAAACGATACCCGATATATAATTCAACTCATTCGAAAATAGTTTCGAGGAACTAAAAACCACCGAGGATCTTTCCATTATTGTTGAGTCGGCTTTCTCTTCGTCCTGAGCCAACTCGATTATATATATAGAAAAAATAAAAGATCTTCGCTCTCCTTCTCTTTCTTTGGTTTATGCTCATATAAGAATAGGAATGTGACGAGCCAGCATGGCAATCACATCAGCCGGCGTTTTTTCTATCAACATCAGGTTTTACGCGCGAGAGCGCGTATAACAATTTATTATTTCTCCTCTACTATTTCCAAGTCGCCTCGTGAGCCACATATCAGGTTGAAAAAACAGCGGGGCTTTTGTTGCCAGCAGAACGTCCGCTCGTTACTTTCGACGATTACCGCCATTCTTTGATTAGAGCTGCCGGGCAGCTTCTCCTCTCTTGTGCTCCTTTGTATATATATCTCTCTCTCTTGCTGGGAAAACGAGCCTTTATAAGAGGATGCCTCTTGTGTGCTATTTCGAAATTCGAGATTCTCCCCTCCTCTCACTCGTATATAGTAATTTATGCGCGGGCCCTCGCGCGCTCGTACGAGATAAGATTGGATGGTTCCAGAGAGTGAGAGGGAGAGAGAGAGAGAGAGAGAGAGAGAATGAGAGGAGAGAAAGAGAGAGAAGAAGGCCGAAAAGCTACATAATCGTTTTAACGAAACTAAAGGCTCCGTTGATAAACAGTAAATGCCGAGATACTGTTTTAAAAGGGTTCCCTCCTTTGATCTTCTCTTACTCGCGCGCGTCCGCGGGAACCGAGCAACGCTCGCGCTTTCCAAATGCGTGTATTATAAGAAAGGATCAGAGCGCCTTCATCTCCTCCCCCTCCTCTTCTTCTTCTTTCCCTTTCTTCCATAAGGCTGCGGGATAATACATTGCTCATAATATCGAGGAATCGTGGCGAGCTCTTCGGCCGCTTGGAGTAAAGACATTTATTTTATCATTTTCTATTAATAATTCATGAAGGAAATTACGATGAAAGCTTTGTCGAGATACACGGCGCCGAAATTTCCTCGGTTCTTAAAGCGCGAGCGCACTTTTGTCGGCGAATGATTTGTTGCCTTGGCCGTGCACCTGCCGCTGTTCATGAACTTCGCTTGAACACATATAACCTTCGAGGTTTCGATTTGATTTTTCGATTGCTCACATATTACAAATCATTTCGAAAATGGGATTTTCGAATTATAAATCTAGTTTTAAGGGTGAGCACGCCTGTATGTGTATAGGAGGAGTTTGTATCATATAAAATGTGGTTTATATGGTATCCGATTGTAATCGAGTTTCTCAATTTATTAACGCTGAATTAATATATACATAGCCATATCATTAAGGCACAGCTGCGTGAATCACATTTTATATCAAACGTCTTGTCTTGCCTATTTCTTTTCTTTTTATTAATGCTCCTATTCCAGTTTCGAATTTCACAATTCGGTCTTTTCATTTATGTAAATCGACGCCATGTGTTTCGATCATAAAGTGTTACGAAATTCCTATACTAATATAACGACACAACCTTACGGTACCCAAGTGTTTGAATAAAACCGATTATTTACGTTCTCCATGCATTGGCAACAACAATATAAATTATCGTTTCATCAAATGTCAGAAAAAGCATCAATCGCTCAGTCCAATGGTCCGATTATTAAAAATATTCTGTTGAATCTATCGAAAAATCCGCGCGAGCAACGCACTCTCACGCCAGTCGAAAAGGAAAAAGTCGGCTTCGTCACCGTAAAATCTGAGGAGAACAAAAGTATCGCAGGCCTGGTCCTTTACGAGCCTCAATGGGCTCCGCGGCCACGTGTATAAAGATACGAATTTATCGCGGTCGAGTAAGGCGAGAGAGTAGAAAGAGAAGGCGACAGAGTGACGGTACTGCGTCGCCGGCCGGACGAGAGGTGCGGACCAAAATACGACCCTTTAACTTCAACACCTTGCCATCGCCGCAAGCAAGAAGAGAGAGAGAGAGAGAGAGAGAGAGAGAGCATGTGTGTGTCACACGCTCCCTAAGCTTCTGAGTGCGGCAGCTGTCGAGAGCTCAGCGGCGGAATTTTATGCAGAATTTTTTAATTATCCATAGTTTTTTCTATAGATATGGTTTGATGTGATGATTATATTCGCAATGGATAAAATTGCGTTTTGTCATGTCAATGTAGAAGTTATTTTTTTATTAAAACAACACGTTACACTTTTTAGAGTGTTGATTTAATTTGATTAATAGTACTAGCATGAGTCTTGGAGCAAATATTATTAATAAAATGTTAATTGAATTGTTTATAGACTCAAAAAAATTAGTTTAATTGTTTGAAGCTGATGGACATCGTTGCTTCCACGGTTAAAAAAAATTGTTCAAATAGTCATAGAAACTAGACCTGAAAGGTATGGACAAAAACATAAAGTACATTTCATAAAAAGTAATAATAATATTTCATTTATAACGAGGAACGAAATATTACACTCTTTGCGACGTAAGTACATACTTGTAAAAGCAGCCAGACGACGCGTTACGCAGGAAGTTAATACATAATAAAAATTTGCATAAAGCAATTCTCGGGTAAAATATGCCCGCATGATTTATCTCTAAACGCTGTGTAATTAGGAAATACTTAGGGAAGCATGCTGCGCCGTGCAACGCACAACGGAAAATCTGCATCGAACAACGGAAAGACCGGCAGTGGATAGTTGCGGCCTCTCATTGTACAACCAAATGCATCGACAGCTCAATTACACCCTACAGCGCGCGCGCGGCCGCGTAATCAATCAACTGGTACCTCATTAAAAGCATTATATAGGTATGTATTGAGAGAGAGAGAGAGTCGCGGCGAAATGAGAGAGGGAGAAAAGACAAACTGTCAAGCGGTCGTCGCGTTGCTTTTTTGCGTAAACGCTGCCGCGTCATTATATTACTGTATACGCCGCATTCGAAAGTAGAATAACATTGCGTAAGGCTCCGGAGTTTGCCTCTTGTGCGTATATAGAAGCAGTGGTTTCTCTCTTGGCCTCTCTGCGTCTATATATCTGTCTTTCTCTTGCCTTCCCTCTCCCCGTGCGTTCTTTTCTATACCGTGACTTTCAGTTTTCCTCGATTTCGATGGTCATTCTGTTTGTGTAAACAAACTTCACTTATAGGGTACTTAATTATGATAAATGATTTTCCGATAAGGTTGGCAGATTAAATTTAAAAAAAGTTGACGAACAATTTGTAAAAATTAATAAGTACTCTTTTTCAATAGATTGATTTGAAAAAAAAGGTTATTTGATAAATGTTTTAAAGCATGACACATTAATAAGTAATAATTATTTGATTGAAAAATATTTAAATACCTTTTTTTGTTCTGTCTATTATATCATATAATTTGAGTCAACTGAGTCAATTAAATTATAAAAACACGATGCAGTATTTGTTAAGATATGAGCAATTTCTATTTTTTGGTACTTAGTGATTTTCCCAGAAGGAAGTTATTAATGAGCAGAAAACAAAGAAGTACTTTTTAATAATAACTGTAGGTCTTTAACTATATCTGAAAAAAATACTTTTACATTACACAATCTAGTCTAATTCGTTTTATAGTATCTTTTAAAATATCGATGTAAAAATTTAACTGTCTAATCAAATATTTCAAACCAGCAGCGTGCAAGGTGCAGCGCTCAGTCGTTCGAAAAACACCTGAGCCTACAACATCTATATACACGCTCCTATACCTATACACACACACACATTCACAGCCTCTTACACAGGTCGGTGACAGCGCTCGCGCGCAGCAGCTGGTTTCGGTCCAAGGCGCTGTCCCCTCTCACTCTGATTTACGCCGGCTCACCTGTTCATCCGCCTCAAGAGTGGCCCACTTGTGCCTCGAGCGCGCGGGTGTGTGTATAACATATATATATGTATATATGAACGGGCAACTCTTTTCTTGAATAGCGTGACGTAATCGAAAGCTCTTTCGCGCGAGATGGGAGCGCGATTTGTAGTTTACGCGAGCATGCGTGGGAGGTGGTGAGCTGACCGGCTGACTTCCTTCCGTAAGCGTGAATTTGGGGCGGTCGAGCAGAGCGAAGGTGGGATGACTTGTAGAATTTTGAAAGTGCCGTTGCGGCCAGGTGGCCGAGGGCCGATTGAGAGATCAGGCTTTCAAACGATGTTTTTCTTTCTAATTGGGATGAAATTTGCTGGCTATTCAATTTCTTTGGGCTTTCGAAGAAAAAATTACTTCAATTATGGCTTTATATCTATGGTAATACCAGTGCATTTAAGCATTTATTTGATTAAAAATTCTTGTAAAGTTATAAACTACTCATTAATTTTACAATTAAGGTTATTAATTTTTTTACGTAATAAAAAGAGTATAAGATTGAAGCTACAAAGAATAAAAACGTGATAAAGTGTCGATGATTGAAAATAATAGGTACGCAATGAGCCTGACTTCAATAAAGAAATAATGTATATCTTGTACACACCAATTATCTTCTATAGCATTCAGTTGCCCACGCATCATTAGATACGCCATTAACGCAAGGCATGTATCTTTTATTCTTACGCGAGTTACGAATCTAATACAATGAAAAACAAACGATTATTAATGAAATGAGAAAAAGTTGATAAGTTAACTGTATTAATGTTTTGTTTGTTAAACGAAGAAATTGTGGGTTCGAATGTCGGCATTCAATGATTTTAGTATATACATAATTTTTATCTACAAGGTAAATCATTGAAATTATTATCATAAATCTTTACATTTTTAAAGTAGTTAAAATTCAAGAAAATGTTGAGTCAAATATGAGAATAAGTTGCAAACTGCTCACGATTAACGCACAAAATATTATAATTGTTTTATTGAAATAAAGCATAGTCAATCTATTGAACACCTGATGTGAAAAACGGCGTTTCACGATTTTCATTACAAGCAATGGTAATGAATGTACATTACCCAGTCATTTGTCACTGCGTTCACACCGTTGAGAGTAATTCGAAGTACTTAACATCGAAGGCTAATCATCAATTCTTATTGTACTCATCCCAATAGAACGAGAAACAATACATCACGCGGTCTGAGCGCACGTTTCTACGTATGCGTCTGACTCGATGTGGCATAAAAAGCAAGCCGCGAGCTCGGTTAGAGAAATTTTTTACAGATGAGTCTCCCCGATATCACAGCGCGGCGTAAGATTTAAAACGTTTCTCCTCTCGCGTGCTCACTTCAAAAGCCGAGAGAGAAAGAGAGAAGATCCCATGATTTCCGTGCAATCGTCTGGTTTCTTCTTCTTTTCTCTCGGAAAAAAGAAGCCATATACCTTTTCTCCTCCTCGCTCTTACCCGATTTGACTTCGATAAATCGAGAGTCTTTTTTCTTCTTTGGGAAGTTCATCGAACCCGCCGCGCACGCTGGATCGAGCTGTCTCCGGGTAATAAACAACAGCGTTGACGTTGAAAAAGTCTAATTCGAGGTTATAAATCTCGCCCGACAAGGGCATCGAGACGTAAACAATGGGAGGAACAGAGGGATATGTGCCCCGTGATAGAGGTGGAATGAAACGAGGGAAAAAAGAAGGAGGCTACAGGTCTAATATTTCTAATCCGTTTGCGCAAGGCATTATAATATGTGGAAGAAAAGAGCTCCTCGAGAGGAGAGAATAAGAAGCGGGCCCCGTAACGGGACAAATTCGTAATATAATAGAGAAGATGAACGAGAAAGAGCGATAGAGATAGAGCGAGAGAGACCGCAGCGCGCTCACCGGGGTTCCCGTTTATGCGCGACTGCTCGGACGAAAGTTTATCCCGCGACGACGACGACGGCTATATGCGACTGGCCTCGTTAGAGCCGATAAATAATCGATGCTCGTCGATGCCACGGGGTTAGAGAAAAAGCAAGGAATGCGCTCGCAAGGGGGTAGAGTTTGAAAAACGTCGAATGGACGATGCTGCGTTGTAGCCGCGCTAAGGGTTACTTTAGCTCGTGCTTATTTGCATATCGTTGTGCTGACTCACGCGTTTCTTTTTCTTCCGTCTCAAAGTTTTGCAGGTATGTGAGAAATGTTCAGTTGTAATTTTTTTTATTAGTCAACGCGTCTCGTTGAGCTAACTCGTGATTTTAAGCTTCTCGAGACTTCCTTGGAAGAATGAGAGTCAGAATCGGAAATAAATTTCAGATTATCCTGAGTCATTGTGCTTTACTCTTATTGAATGAAGTTTGCGTTACCGAATTTCCAAGAATCCCCATAAAACGGCAAGATTTTACCGCGAGTTTGCATTTTTTACGACCAAGACCATTTACAAAACTTTACTCGTCGCGGTATCCATATTTTCTCTAAGTTAGCTAATTACGTTAAAGATTTTATTGTAATTGTAAAAATCAATTAGCAAACGACTTGGCTCGCCCGTGATTCTTATCGTAAAACAATGTCACACGTAAATTACGAAAAAGATACGCGCTGTTTCTTGAGAAGAGTCCGAACGGTACTTGACTCGTGTCACATCATTAAACGCGATCTCTCTTATTTGGAAATTTGATCTGATTGTTAGGTCGCTCAGATTTCGCCGTCTTCGCGCCATTATTCGTCGTAAGTGATGGCCGTGCGAGACACTGCTTTGCATAAATCCTCGGTGTTTCTCGCTTTTTTAGAAATTCCGCGCGTTCGTCAGCCGGTTCTTCTCCATATATTCATTCTCATTGCCGAATCGCCAAGCAGGACTACGCGTTGTAACGGCCGCCCAATGACTTATGTAATAGCAGTGTTGAAAAAAGCATTTCATCGGCGTGCTTCGCGGACAATCACTTATCGCAGGAATGTCTTTTATCTTTTAATTATTCTATTAACTTGAGAGAAATTCGGTGAGTTATTTCGCGGCCGTTAGACACGTGCTTTGAAGCCGACCGATCGGCTTTTGCACTCCATGACTCACGTCATTACTTTATAAACTAATTAATGGCTTAAGAAGTTATTTTCCTAATCGACGCGGCATTCGACTCTTCTGATTTTGTATTATGGCATTATGCAAATGGACACTAAAGTTGAGCAAAGAATAGTAAGTAAATTGAACATCGTAGAAAGTGTTATCGTAAAAAAACAAAGCAGTATTTCATTGGTAAACGCTGGGAAGGGAAGATTCGTATGATAATTTCATTTTTATAAACTTGATTAAGCCATCGTCCCGCGGCCTTTAGTCAATAAAGCTCTCGGCACAAACTCCCTGGCGGTGCCACCGAAATTTCTCCTAATCATCGTCTCACGCGTGTACGACTATTTACTCCATAAACCGGCATTATTTCCCATGTACATTCCGTCTCTCCTCTAGATCCACCTGCGTATCTTATGAGGCCGAGGCAATAAAAATACCGGCGCGCGTCTCAATCCTCCTCCGGTTGACAAACAAACGGAGCTCGCGCTCGCTGATCGTCAAGTGGCGCGTATCGATAAAAAGCAGTTAGTCCTTTATTATATGCGAGCGTTCGAGCGAACGCGATTGTAAAGTATAAAGCATATTAAAGCGTTAATCTCGGAGGCCCCGCAGCCGGTGAACAAGATAATGCCCGCGCGCGCTCGCACAGCGGCGGCGACGGCGGCGCGCGTGTGAGGATCCACCCAAGAGCGGCGCGCGCGGCTATTTATCTCGAGTTTAAATCGATTTGTATGCTAATCCCCCCGCCGCAGCAGCAGCAACAGCAGCGGCAGCGCCCGGTGAAATCCACCTCATCGCAAGAGCGCGTATATACGCATAAAACCGAACGCGAGCGGAGGCCTACAAAACTCGCTCTCCTCATGAGATTCCAGATATATCCCTGACTAATTAGGTCCGTGAACCAGTCCACCTCTCTCTCTCTCTCTCTCTTTCTCGCTCCCTCCTTCCTGCTTTCGATAGTCTCCCCCTTTCGTCGTTTTCTATCGGAGAGAAGAAGCACTCATTTACCTTTTCTTTACCGCTTCATCGCTTTTAACTCCCTTTCGATTATTTCGCTTCTCCGAGTTTTCGAATTCTTTCGAAAATTTCCTCATTTTCTTGAAATTAACCGACTCCTTCTTTATCGCCACTTATTCATCTTCCTTCGGTAATCTTTATGTTTCTATCTCCGACGGCATTTCAGATGTTTTCAGTGATATATTTTGATTACTCTTCAATTATCAAAAACATCGGTTATTTTCTGTTATATTTATGTTATGCAGAATGGGAAAAGTATATTCGAAAGTCAATTATTATAAATTGTATAAACGTATAGGTTTAATAACGGACTGTTTCATGTAGTGTATATAATACTACATCAGGGATACAGATATATGTTTATTGAGGATGTGGCGAAATATTTAATTAAAAAAGTTTAGATATTGATTTAAAAATAACTTCATCCGGATTTATGTAAATATTAATAGAAAAAAATGATCAATTTGCATCCGTGGGTTTTTGCACTGCAAAGTACAAGGGACTTTCGAACAAATCTGCCCACTCGGTGGGTCGTCATTATCATCGTCATCGCCGTCTCCACATCCCTTCTCGATTCTCTCTTTCTCTCTCCGAGTCAGCGCATAACGCATTCCCTCATTGCCTTCTCAACGCTCTCTCTCTCGCGCGCGCGCATCTTTTTAGCATCTCGCGTGTTCGCTCGTTTGTCTCGCATCCTCTCCTCCATATTATTCCGCTCGGTCCGTTTCTTATGCTCCCCTCGCACTTCTCTATTTCTACTTCCTTTTGTATGTATTTAGCGTTTCGCCATCCAACGGCTTACATGTCCTTCTCTCCCTTTTCCCATTCTCTTCTTCTTCCCTCATTCTCTGCGCCGCCGACGCCGTCGTCTAATGAGACAAACACGCGTACACGATGGACGCGCCAAGAGAGAAAGAGAGAGAGAGAGAGAGAGAGGGAGAGCCTGTTTTGGGGTTACGACAACGGCCGTGTCGAACTTTACGATAAAATAAATGTTGCCTCGGAATTCCAGCTCTCAAGACAGGAGAGAGAAAAAAGGTTGCGGTATGGTTAAGACTAGCCAAGGGCCGCGCTTTAATGCTCGGGTTGCACGCCTGGATTAGAGAAAAACCGGACACAATGATATCAATTTCGGTACGGCGGCACTCGTTAATGTCCCACGCCCATGGGGGCGATAGGGATGCCTTACACTCCTTCTTTACGTAAATCATGTCCCGCTTATTGTTGATTGCTCATTCGTAGCTTTCTTTTAGGAGGAGAGAGGCCAAGCGAGAACTTACGAGCGATACGTTTTACGATTACAATGGAAGATAAAATCCAAAAAACTGGAGAGTGTAGAAGGATTTTTAATTTATCGAGCAGGTGAGGAGAACATTTTTGTGGCTTTTTAACGATTTTTGTGAAACGATTACCGTTTATGTGTGCGCAAGTGAATTAGAGGCGTTGTTTTGGAATTTACTGTCCCGTGAGACATGCGCCATTATTCAAATTTTTTATATGCTGGTTTCATCTTTGGGAATCACTTTTTTCTCCTTGAGAAACTTTTCCTAATTAACCGTAATTTGAAGAAAGCTTATAATTTTTCTCGCTTTATTGCTGTTTTATAGACTAAGCTTTGTGTCAGTTGAAAAGAGTTTCTTGAGATAACATCGTAAAAACTAGTTTCGAGATTTACTGATATTTTAAACAGATGAACATGCTTGCGATGGCCGCGATACGAAAAGCGGTTATAATTATTGTGACCACTCAAAAAATAATTTGTATTTTTGTCAATCAACGTCACGTCAAAAGTCATTTTCGTTACTACATACTTACTTTACAACAATTAAATTATAAAAAGAAATTGATTCCTTCGTATAATTGCAGTTCCATAATAAACTTCTTTATTGATTTTCACATTTTTTTACCTTCATCTATGTTCATATCAGTTTGAAGATGAAAAATTAGCTTTAAATTAACAAGTACTTATAAATTCTCTACCTGATGTGATTTTTCAAAAGTTATGCTTGTCACGATGATAGAGAAGTTTAAAAATAATTTTCTTTTGATGAATGATAAATATAATAGAAGAAATGTTGTGGTTAAGATAAAAGATTGTGTAATTATTAATATGTTAACATGATTTGCTAATATCTATAAAACATAAATTAAGAAATAATTGAAAAATTTAACTGAAGAAACAAATTACTAAAAAGTTTTTCTAAGTTAATTTAATATAGAATAGAAAACGAACTTTGTTGATTGTATAAATATTTTTATCACATATTTTATGAAGTATAAGTATCTATTTTACATATATATATATATATATATACTGTTATTTTGATATAATAATCGTCATTAAATTTTAATGTAAAAGAAAGTAAACGTTTCGAAAATTTAGTAAAGTTGTTGTAATAAATATAACAGTTTGAATTGTTTTTTTAAATAATTACTGACGTTTAACGAGTATCTTTATTATTTTTCATTCCTTAATTACTTAAAAAAGTTTTGAAACCCTATCAAAGTAAGTAACGTCAAGTAATAAAGATATCCAAACAAAAACAAACTACCATGGCCACTACATATATATATATATAATTCGCGATTTTCATCAACTCGAAATACATTCATTAAAAGTACTAAAAAGCCGTGTCGCATTAACCAGCTTTATTACTCGTCTCCCTTTCGAACTTATAAATAATCATCGCGGCGAGCCGCAGGTGCTCTTCTTCTCTCTCTCTCTCTGCCTCTCCCGCATCCATAATTCGAGCTGAAAATTTCGTATGCTAATTCCCCCGATGTAGCAGCAGCATTGTTTTTCATCCCGGCGCGTTATCAGAGGTAATCATTCATGTCCGCGGAGTGCGCGCAAAAAGGACGACGAAGCGACGGGACCCCCTTCCTTCTCCTCGCATGAAATTGCATCGAAGCGCGCGCTCGCACGCGGCAATTTTGCGCGTTATATCCGCGGCGTGCGCATCGTCATAGCCGATCAGCGGGCTTTGCCGAGCGAGGGCGATCGATCAATTTAAATTAATGCTCCGCCGGCCCTAAATTTTATGCCTCTCTCGTTCTCCTTCTTTCTCTCTCTCTCACTCCCTCTCCCGGCCGAGTCACGAGAGAGACAGAGAGAGAAGACGCAAGAAGAAGAAGAACAGGAGGAGGAAGGGGGGCTTATCGGCACGACAGGCTCCGCGTGCTCCCGCCGCGCGCGCGCCCGCTCTTATTCTCTTTTCTCGCTCTTCGATCGCCGATTTATCGAGGAAGGGAAAGAGAGAGAAGGATGGAGACGAGGTGTGATTTACGGCTTATTAGGAATGCGAATCGAGAATGAGGAGAAACGCGCGCGCGCGCGAGCGATCGGCATCGTAAGCGTGAGCTGGAATCCTGGGAATTTTTTTGCCCTAATCGATGGCTTCTCGCCTACATCTTGGCTTTTGCTCTCTAGGTGGGACGCAGGTGGGCTCGCTCATAATGACAAGTGGACGCTTTCGGCCGCTTGCGGTATTTATATTGTTCCGGAGTTAGCTACAGCCGTCACTCATAGGAGATTTGAATTCCTTTTTTTGAGAAGGAAGTGTCGTATTGTCGGGGCGAGCTGACGTTAGGCTGGAAACCTCCATCTTTTACTCAATAATTTTTTTTAGCAATGTGAATAATCTTGCAATAATAAATCTAGAGATTAAAATTGTATCGTTATAATCGACGCGGAGCTCTATTTCCTTTCTTGTCGTATTTTTAATTGAATTATTTAACAGATTACAAGTTGAACGTGCTAAAACCAACTTATTTACCAGTCGTAAATATATACAAGGCGACGCTAAAAATTCAAATTAGCCGCTGCACCTGCCAGTAAAAACCCACCTAATCCACGATAAAGAAATTGCGTAATAAATACCGACGCCTTCGGCTTCTCACCCCTGCCCATGTCTCACTCGCTACTTCTCATTTTCGCGCCGGCGAGGATTTTTCGCATGCGACAATGTATACATCTCGCTGCAGCTGCTTATAAAGGCCGTTTGTTTTTTCGTCGGCTTTCGGCCATACATCTTCGTCGCGTTTTACGCCTGGCGTTTACGATTAAGGGATCCGTCCGATCGTTAAACGCGCGCGGCGCTTATGCGTTTTATTATGTTCATCTCGGTGGCGCGCGCACGCGTGAAAACGCGCCTCTGTATAGGTAATAAGTGGGCGAACAGGTCGCCGGACGATCCCTTCTTCTTTTGCGATGCGTGATTGCGACTGTCGCGTGAATCACGCAGCCGTTCGCCAGGTTGCTCGTGCTTTTCTTTTTTCTCTTTTCTTTTATTTACTTTCCGACGTTTGGTTAGTCATTTTTGGTTCGAGGAGAGGGCTTTCCACTTCTATGCTGGTATTTTCGGTCATGGTTACGTAATTAGAATGCGGATGAGTCTTTCTTTCGAAAATACTGGACTGTATGAGAGATTGAGAAAGGTGTTTGTTACTTGAGGCTGAGAAAGAGTTTTGTATCATCGCCATGGTATCCACCTTTTGTACATTTATATGCAAAAATTTCGGCGATAAAATTCCTCATCAATTTGCATATATTGGGAATTCTTTTTATGATTTGGTGAAAAGTAAACCGCGTTCTTATTACATGATATACTATAAAATGTTAATCGCCTTACAGCCTATCATCTCGATCGAGTGATTGATGGCTTCGATATTAGTCGTCGGTGCGATGCCGAAATGAAAATCGTGATGACACATGGTATGCATAATATCTCACATAAATTTTCACAGTTTTATAAAGTTTTATAGGAAATAATAAAATTTTGAAACTGAATGAAGATATATGTTCGAACCGCTTATATGATAATAGAAATAATTTTGAATATTCCTTTGATTCAAAGTTTTTGTAATTTTTGGTTCAAAAACAACAAAAAGCTTTTGAATGATAATCTGACATTTAACCACTTTCTATTATAAAATATGAAAAATATTGTTTAGCATCATCACTATTCACATTTTTAATGGGTCTACATATTTATCGCATGTATAACATAAATTAATATAGTTTTGGAATGTATTAAAAAAGACTCTCACTATACTTCACCAGCTTCCTGATAAAGTTCACTAAAAGTATTCATATCGATAAGGTAAAACATACAGTGTATAAATACAAGACATCATCTAATAGCGCAGTATATCATTTGGCTATAAATCAATATGTTTTTTTTGCATCGGCAACTGCACTCTGCTAACAACCTTTTCATTCATCTAAAACAAGCACTAACTTGCAGTCAAAACAGCCAGCCAATCTAAAACAAGAGTGGACGTTTAATGCACTTACGCTGATAAAGCAATCGATTATATATGTATATTTATACGCGCACTCTCTTTTACCGCCAGAATAAGTCCAAACTCTCGGTGCACCGCAGCAGGACGTCCTCCTATAGATAAGCCGTGACTCAATTATACGCGTGTTTATATATGTATACGTATAAGTGATAATTCCAGTTCTGAAATTAATTAAGCCCAACGTTGCGTGCATCTATGCCGCGTGGTACGAGGCACAAGGTTGAAGTGCGCATGCGCGCAGATGAGAGATTTCATAGATATATCGGTATTTAGTAAAATGAACCGAACCGAATAATTAACACGTCAATGTCGCCGCAGTAATATACTAATTCATCAAATACCCAACTTATATACGCATATATGTGCGTTGAAACGACGGGGATGATTCATCGTGCGTGCTTTGTTACTTACGAAAATCGCATAGCGCGCCGTCAACGAATGATACGCACTGCTATATATATATACGCTCTCGCCGAATTGGACACGGCGTATATAGAGTTTATTACTCCGAGAGCCGCAGGCCATTAAACGATGAACCGTGTATGTATATATACGTATACGCTGACTGGAGCCTCTTTGGGTTTATTGCGCGAAATAAATAAATACGTGCGTACTCGCGAGTGTAGGTGCCGGTATTCGCGGAAAAGCTTGTCGATTGTAAATGAGCGATGACCCGCCGCGTTGAACTTTCTTGTAACGTATATATGTATGGGCGTGCGTATATAAATATATATATATATTGCAGGACCACGCGCGTCCGCTCAGACGATGGATCGTGTGTATACGCGCTATAAGGGAGAGAGAAACACCTGCACTGGATGATAATAAAATGTTGCGTATACGCTTGTATCTGCTGGGAGTATAAGCCGAGGTGCTCGTGTACATCTGGGTATATAACGAGGGAAGAGAAATTGCACTGAGCGTTATCGTGTGCTTAGTGCTATACGGCAAATTTCTGGAAACGTTGCCGCGTAGTGCGTTATGGAAGCGCAAGATGCGCGCAATAAAAGAGGATAGAACACGAAGTAGGTTATTAAACGTAGTATATGTGGAGAAAAAGACTCGGTATGGTGCGAGATTTTTGGTACTGTCATTATATAAACGCATGTACGGACGCTTTCGGAATAATTTATATTACCAAGACTTTTTACTGTGCGATCGCTCGGCAGCTCGTACAGTTTGGTTCTAGAGTGACTTTTTGACGAATATGTGCATAGTAATTTGATAAATACCAAAATAAAATGAGCTATACACAGCAAAGTGAGCAAAAAGGTGATCACCTTAAGATGATTTCTCGAGTTCATTGACCATTGCGACAACTTGAGGTGATCGCACAATAGTTGCAGCGTAAAAAACGAAAGTAAATCACGACGTTGAATTTTCAGTAGAACAGTACAAGAGGCAGTACTCCAACAACCGAAGCCCGTGCAAATCGAACACCATTGTTCAATCGCGCACGCTGTATGTATATATACGCACGCTCCTAATACAAATTACGCGACTCCGCGGCTACTCGTTCACTCTCCGAACAAAAGCTTTTCCAACGTCGTCCGCGCGGCGTTCACACAAAGCGCTACCGCGCGAGTAGCTACCTATACATATATACACATACATACAAACCAATCGTCGGTCCTTATACTCTCTCTCTGTCTCTCTCGCGCGCATATTTTCCATGCCAAGGCGAACCGGCCGCGCGCGCGGTTCTCTCGGGGAAGACGGATTATGGTCCACAATCGGACACGTCTCATTGTGCAGCCACCTGTTTCGCAAAATGCACAGCTCCACAAGTATATAGCGTGGAATGCTGGCCGTCGCCGTTGCGAGCTTATTAAAAATATTCGTTATCGCGAGCGGCCTTTTTGTCTCCATGTGTGTGAGAGAGAGGGAATGACAATGTACGATATAGGCGGTGTGTGTTATGATATCAGTCATAAGGAGGGAATTAAATGCTCGGAATAATTCATGAACTTTCGGAACACTTGAGTAGTGCCTGTGTATATATATGTGCGTTATTGCAGTCAGGCGACAGTGAAAGTTTTATTTATTGTCGTGGCACAGACTTGAGCGAATGCGCGAACGCCAAGTTTGTTTAGTCATTGTCGGCACACCGTTATAGTCACTTGATTAAAAATTATTTATAAGATCGTGACATTATTTTTTCTAATTCGCACGAAATCGCGACTATGACAAAACGTAGAGAGCGTATGTGTAAATATAGTATATATATGTACATACATGTATTCGTACCCATACGCGCGGAGGCTGTGGCAGCGTTGCCTGCGGAGAGATATTTTCTTTTACAGAACGGTGGCAGGTATAAATCATATAAGGAGGCCGTAAAACGTCATGGAAATATTAAGAGAGGAAAAAAAATTATGGTTATTCCGAGAGGAGCGAGAGAGAGAGAGTGTGCCGTCAGCAGTGCGAGGTATAATGCATCTTCAAAGAATGTGTTGTGCGGAGGCGCGCAAGCGCGTTCGCTCCGCTTTGTGACGTCGCGTGGAATGGGTTCGGAGCCCTTTCGGAGGTCTATAGGCCGGAGGCACTTTGTCAGCCGAAAAGAAGGGAGAGAGCTGACCTGCCTTCGCGCGTTAACGTGATTCTCGAAAAGCACACACACACGGTATTATACATTGCATAATGCCGACATCGTTTCGAAACATCTTTCTTTAGCCGCAGATTTGGATGAAAGGAAGAGATGGTACTTTACATACATTATTATCAGTTCTGATTGGTTAACATAGGATAAAATTACTGTTTTTTACAAAGCTTCGAGTCGGGAAGTTGCAATATAAACGAATGAGTGATTGTGATTATATTTTATGTCTTAATTACCGCTAACTTTTTACATTTGTTTAGAATCGTTAAAATTTTAATGAGTACGAATTTGCAAAACGAATGAATAAATAGAATTTTAATAACAGTGCTTGTATACAAGAAGTCATTCAAATGATCGTATATCAAAGTGAAAACTTTTTGTAGCGCAAGAGTTCTAATATTAGGTTATTGAATATTATTTATTAAATTAACACCTTGATTTTTCGAAGATTGCTGGGGCGATATAGCAGAGGAAAAACCATATACTCAAGATTAATAATTAAATGGATAGATATATTTACCCGCACTTTTGCATTCGATGCGTTTTTTCATATAAAAGATTTGAAAACATTAACGTTATTGATACCGGCGTATCAGTCCTCATTAAATACCTGTTTTACGGTGATTATTTTTACGATCCTTTCAAGACTCGAATTAATAATTTTTCTAATCTCCCGCGCAACGGCTACCGGGCATTTCGCATTTATTACAGAAAAATCAACGCTCGCGCGATAGATTCCAGTTTTGCCCACTATTTCCACCTCCGGATTTTATCGCTCCATTGGAAAAAGAAAAGAGCGCAGACGCAGCGCGAGATCTGCCTATAGATCGCGGTGCGTGTGTGCGTGTATATGTTTCGCTCGTAAATGAAATTGCGCCTATATAGGCCTACTTTCTAATATAGACGTGAGCGACGAGGAACCGATGGAAAACGATTTTTCTCCCCTCTCTCCTCTACTGAATTAAAATTAATCTACAGAACGAAGAAAAGGTGAGCAATAATCGACTGCGCGCTCGCTTAATTGGATTACGATAATGTCAATCGCGCGCGAGTGGCCACTGCTACTGTATATCCGTTACACGCGTGCGTCAGAGCTGACAGAAAAACACTAGCGGTTGCGCTACGGAAAAAACGTTCAGTACCCACTTATCTTTTTGGTGTACAAAAAGTAGGTAAAGGTTGGTCCGATGCATGCCATCTGTTATTCATTGTTAAGGCATAGAAGACTTTCAATAATTGTTCTATATGGTCCGACGTTTGCGCCGATATCTGGTGAACCTTAACGTACAAATACGCCCTTAATTGGACTGTCTTCTACTGTTTCTCGACCCTTCCTCGCTCTTTTTCCCTCTTCTCTTGTACTCTTCTTCCTCTTTCTCTCTCTCTCTTTCACTCTCACCCAGTCTCTCAAGTCGAGCGTCCGTCGAAATCGGCATCGGAACGTACACCTGACAGCGCAAGCGCGTGTCAAGAAAGCGTTCCCATATCAATTAAACGATTTAGAAAGGCATCGTTCACTGGAGGAGGCGGTGGAAAGGAGAGGGAGAGAAAATTATCTACGCGTGAATCGTCAGCTTGCGCGCGGCGGCAATATGAACGAGAAAATCAGACGTAGAAATTATTTTCATTACTCGCGCGTATGTATATCTGTATGGTGTATAGGTATACATAGGAGAGTGACTAATTGAATTAGCCGCTGATTTCACCGTTTTAAAATGTAAATTTAAAGCATTTTTTGTGCCGTTTGTAAACTCTGGAGGGGGAGAATGTCTCGAGAAAGTCGTGTGGAACTACCGGGACGATCGTATAGATGAATTCGTTTCCTATCCCGGATTTATTGTAGAATCTTTGTTCCTTTTTCATTTCGATCGCTTCTTGGAAATCTTCTTCTATTTGTACCTGTCGGACGGCTCGGTATAGAGAAAGAGTAAGAGAGAGACAGAGAGACTTTAACTTTCCATTTAAGAGGCGCACAGTAACGACCACAGAGATACGAGTGTGTGCCGTTGTTTACCCGCTTCTTTACGTTCCGGGAAACAAAAACATTAGCACCTTTAATATTAGCATCCTTAGAAAGCAATCCTTTCAAATCCTAGCTTTGTGCCTAAAAGAAGTACCATTTCCAATACACTCTTTTTCTGAGATAACATAGATTTAAAAAAATAAGTTTTTTATTTAACAATCAAAAGATTTATTGTTTCGCTTGTTTATTATAGATAAGGATCTATTTAATTGCAGCATCTTAACACTAATGACTTAATATTAATTCAATTAAGGTCTACGGGGATTGTAAATATATACTTGTAACTACTTTTGTTGAATAAGAAAACTAATTATATCTGTATATAAATTGTAAAGGAAATACAATAATGTACATCATTATGGAGGTTAGGAAATGTTATAAAGATGAGATGATATTGCTGGTGTACGCGTGCGTTTGTATATTAATAATTATTGAAAAAATAATAGCAGATTATATTTAATAAAAAGTTGAAACAATTTTGTTGAATAAAATTTTCATATTTTTGTATTAATTTTCATAATTAGAATGGACTTCTTTTGAAATCGACTCAAACGATGAGCTCAGTTTCATTGGAATCCAGTAGCGAAAAAAAACGTGACTTAATTGTATTGATTTTTTGCAGGCGTTCCGTATCTTTTACCAGGTCAGTTATCGCTATTCAAATAATGTTCAAGATGCTCAACTGTTTCAACAAGAGATTCGTCTATTACTTTACATATTCCATTTCACGTCATGCATATGTATACTCGCATTTTTGCAAGGACCAAAAAAGTCAAAGAAAACTATACTAAATAGATTCGGTACATTATTTCATTAAAAAAAGTGTCTGCCTATTCATTTTAATAACTTCATTAAGCACAAAATTTCGCTGATTGAGGGTTTTTTTGCGGTATATCGTCAATATCAATTCTCACGTGTGAGTTAGGAGTTCTTCCTCTCACACACATAATACACATTCACAAGTACGGTACAACAAACGTGACTCTCCCCTGGCATGTAGATATAAGGTTTAGCTTGCCTCTCTTTCCTTCGCGCGGGCGCAGGATCTCGAAATATCGAGTTATACCTCGTTGTGCATATACTCACTCTCTCTCTCTTTCTCGCGGGCGCGAGAGGACCCGCATTGTTAGCATTGCCTGTCAGGCGAGCGCGCGGCGGATACTATCGTCTCGCGGATCTCTGAAATATTTATGTTTCTTAATAAATTATTTCCTCACCGCCTCGCGATCCGAGTCTCGAATTTATATACACGTGTGTGTGTGCACAGGCGCGTACGTAGGGAAAGGGTTTTTCGTAAGTTCTTCGAGAGACAAAGAGACGGCGCGACCGGTATCGGTGTTCAATCGGAAATTGGCTCAGCGCGACCGGGAAATTTATTAATTCTGTCATCCGCGGCGCCGTTTCCGAGATTGTGGGAGGGAGCGCGGGAAACTTCACGTCGATTCACACGCGCAGTGACGTATTCGAAAGCATTGTGCATTTGACAAAGCTGTCTGTGTACTTTACAGAAGCAGATCTACGGCGATTAGTTTTTTCCTTTTTTTCCTAGTCATTTCGAAGTAATGCTATCGTTTTATGTCATGAACTTTCCTATTGATATTTATATTGTGTTTCCTATTTTTCCGCCTTTGTTAATAATTTCTGTGTTGGTTTGGCAGTTCAATTATGTATGCGCGTACGTATAATCTTATTGGTGAAAAATTAATCTGATTATTGAACACTGACTGCTGAAAAATAAAGTTTACGCTTCAGTAACAAAAGTGGATTGATTTGCGTAGTTGGACTTTTTTGAAATGAGAAATGCGACTGTCACTTGTCAATCGAATGCAGGCTTTATGATGTTTTCACTTGATAACGATCTTCGCAATGCATGAATAATTGAAGTCTTTATTTATATTAATCTAATTAGAGATATTGGATTAACAATTGTAATTGCTAAACAGTTTTATTTAATGTTTTAATTCGAATGCAAATTTTTAGTTTAAATGTTAACCAACATGACTTGAATTTTTCTTTATCTGTAATTAACGTCATATTTGACGATTATTATTGTTGTGTATATATCAATGTTACAATATTTGATAAATTGAGGTTTTAATTTCCAAGTAATGTATGTGACGTTATAGTTGATATTACCGTTTGTTTAGAAATTATTTATGTATGTATATTCAATGTCATAAAATTTTGTATGTTAATTTTATGGAAAATTAGATTTCAAACGTAAATTATTATAGGTTTATTCTTCATCAATGACTCGGGCTTGTAAAAGGGAAAAATTTTGATAGCATTTGTAAATCAATACTTTCTTTCACGTGACAGGTGCAGGCGGTTTTTTACATGTGAGCGCGTGGAATTATTGGTTGCGGTTACGATCGCCTCAATACTTCTTTTGTGTTAAAAAGTAAGACAACGTGTTGAAAGATCGCCAAAATTTTGTGCAAACAAAGTGTAAATTCATTATTGACTTATGCAATTTTTTTCTATTTTTAACTTTACACATGCGAGTAAACAGCCGATCAAGCGTGCGTTTATTTATACATTTATTCTGAAAGTTATATTTTTACCCTGGTTTTCCTTACTTCGTAATACTTTATATGTATAGCACGAATAAACTCCGTTGCATTTGTGTCTATAATTCATTTGACTTTTCGCACTGGATTTTCAACATAGCAATTTTTATTTCTTTTCTCAAGCGTCCAGATAACTATTGAAGAGCAAAAATGATGTAATAATTCTCAAAACTGATAAAAAAACTCTATTAAACTATGCAGTTGGTTAGCACTTTATTACACACACGTACAATGAATTATATAAGTTTAAAAGCTGCATATTCATCTTCTATTTAATTTTTTATTGAGCTCTTTTTAGTAATCTTAATGATTATTCATGCTTTTATGTATTTAACATTTTGATTCAATTACTTTATTCATTTCCAGTTCTTCTTATGTTAAGATTAAAGGAAACCTGACTATTGTACACTAGATATGCTTCATTTCAACCTACAAACTCAATTTTTCTTAGTCTCACTTTTGTTATTTGTGCGATTCACAAGAAAATTTTTCATATTACATACTTTTGAATACCGAAGTAAGAATTGATTTTTCCTAAATTAGCACGAATACTGTTCCGCACATTTTCTAAACTACCGATACCCAACCTAATAGAGCATTCACCACATTATCAATGGATCGTACAGATACACAGCAACAAGTATAGCGACAACGACACTGTTGCATTTTATACCAGTCGGGTCGTTAATCCGCGAAAGTCGACTGCAGCGCAAGCGAAAAAACAGGCAGAAACGGGGATGACGATAACACTCCTCCTCCTCCTCTTGCTCCTCTTGTAACTACGCGCGTACGCGCGCATGCATATGCATACCGACCGAAAAATACTTTCTCACGCTTAGCGGTATCAAATTCGCGCGAGATATACACACGCCGACAGTACACCGGCGCGCATGAGCGAACATCGTATATATACAGATACTCACATGCACACACACATACACACAAGCGAACACAGAGAGATGTAGAAGGGAGAAATGAAACTCACCGTCTTGAGGGAGATCAAGTAGCGGCTACCACTGGCTACAGCCACCGCGCGCGATCTTCGCCGCACAAATCACTTCTCATCACAATTACTTTGCCCCCGGTGAGGCTTGCCGGAGCATCTCTTCGCCCTCTATCTCTCTCTTTCTCTCTTTCTCGTGCCGGCCAACGATGCGGAACGCAAAGAGAGAGTAAGATGCCCGTTCGCGCGCGCGCGCGCGCTGGAATGTATCTTCCGCACTTTTGTACAATGATCACGCACACTCGCGATCGCCTCCTTTCTTCTTTTCTCGCTCCTCGCTCCTTTTTTGCGCTCGCGCGATCCGCCTTTCTTGTCCGCCGCCACAGAGCCGAGCGCAGCCTCTTCTTCTTCGATTTTTCCTCGTCTCTCGCGTGATGCACTCTCTCTCTTTCTCTCCCTGTATCTCTCGCACGTTCTTCGAATGCTCGTGCGCAAAGACAGACTAATCGCACTTTTCGGCGGCGGGCTCGAAATTCTCGGTCAGTTGAAGCGCGTCGCTGCGATCATTGCTGCTCAATCGGCACACCGGTTGTTCCGGTCAGCAGGAGCTGTTGTCAGGGTTCGTTGCGAGGTCGACGAATGAGGTGCAGAGAAGGGAGGAAGGTTTCGGCATTCCTCCGTGGATCGTCGACGATCGAGATCTTATCTTCTTGCCGGGTCACACACTAACACGCGCGCACAGGATAGAAAACGACGACGAGGACGCAGCAGCTGCTCGCCGAAGGCGCGTGTCTCTCTATCTTCCTCTTGACCGCGTGTCCCGTGTGTCTCGTGTGTAACGAGGGGGGGAGGTAATCGAGCCTGGCGTTCCAGAACAATTAACCCCAAAGTCTAATCGATTTAATTAGGCGTCGGAGCGCTCGCTCTCTGTCTCTCTTTCTCGTACGGACACGGGCAGATTGATCCTCCTTCGATCGTCCAGTGAGCGCGCGTGTGTGTCTCTTCTCGCTCGAGCGAACTCGAACGAGGAGCTGGGGAGGAAGATGATCTCCTCGCGCTCGTCTCTTTTCCCTGATGTATAATCTCTCTTTCTCTGTCGTGTATATCCGAGCTGTCGATGAGAGAAGCTGGACCCGCGCGTGTGGGAAAACTATGCGACGATGACGAGTAGAGCGGTCGATGTCTCTTGGCGATAAGGGAGGACGAGTCGAGAGCAAGAGAGAATGAGGGGGAGGGAAAGAGTTAGTGCACTGAGGAACAGCTGACGAGAGTTCACACTCGCGTGTATATACATGTGTATAGTGGGCACAGACACACACTCGCGGATACTCGAACGTTACTGGTGTATATGCTAATTCTGACGTGCGAGCTTTGGCACGTATATGCGCGTATCACAAAAATGACTTTTCAGCAGGTTGCTAGCACTTGAATGGAAAAAAAGGAATAACAACACGTCGCGATGAGAGCGTAAATCGGCACACTCGCGTTTCGCCACTTGACGCGCACCCGCTCTTGTATACATATATATGTGTATCTATGTAGCTGTAGGTGTGCGCGTGTATACACACAGATTTCCCACGTGTTCCGGGGGCGTCGCGACGTCAGGAGCAAAACGTCGAGCCGTCAGAGGGCGCCGGGCCGACGACCGGCATCGTTAGCGCGCCTCGTTCTCGCCTTCATGATCCTCGGGATCTCGGAGCAGACACAATCCCACGGAGCGCGCGCGCTTGCGTGCGGTGCTTTTTCCGGCACTTGCTCGCGCTCTGCTGAAAAACGACTGCTCGTCACCTGGCGAGTGCAGCGGCTGACAAGTCCAACGCCGCGTACACAGACACACGCACAGATACACGTGGTGCAGCCGGCGGGAGAAGATCCGCGAACGACGGCGTGCGCGCGAGAGGATGACAATGATAATGATATAACAATAGGCCGTGCGTTCTCCGCTGGTTCAGATCTTACACTGAAGACCAAGGTACACATACACATGTGTGTGCCCCGCTCTCTCTCTCTCTCTCTCTCTCGCTCCTCTCGAGAGCGCCGGTGAGGCAGGCAGGCAAGCAAGCAGGCAGGCGCAGGCCAGCCGCCGAGCGAGCGAGCAGGTAGGCCGGGAGAAGGAGGAGGAGGAGGAGGAGGAGGAGTAGTAGTAGTGGAGTGCGGCGAGACGAGGAGTCTGCAGAGTGGGGGCAGATCGTACCTTTGCACGTATTACACACTCACATGCGAGCGGCTATACATCGCGCTGTCTCTCTTGCTCTTTCTCTCTCGCGGATCCATACCAGCAGGAGAGAGGGAGAGACGGAGCACACACGTGTTTTCTCTGAGCGCGCGAGGCTAGTGTACACACACTCGGGGGCCCCATTTATATACACATCAGCACGTTTGTGAGAGCGGGTGCCCGTGTATTCTGTTGCGGAGAGCCGTGCGGAGAGCAGTGCGAAGAGGAGGGGGAGGAAGAGGTGGTTGCTTTCTGCTCTCGTCTCTTGTCTAGCTGCATATATCCCGCGAGTGTGTGTGACTTTATGTCTATTGCCGCCTGCGACAGAGTATGTGTATATATATATAGGTATAGAGGAGCTGGGAGGCGGGTGTAATGAGAGAGGTGGAAACTGGAGAAGAGTGCAAGAGAGATGCGCGAGGCAGATCGACTCGCTTGGGCTTTTGATTGATCGATTGATAATATTTTCTTTCGACCCTACCTCACGTGTGTATAACAATGGGATTTTAAAAATCAATTTCGAGTTGATTGCCCGCACGGAGGCAGGCAGGAATGCGAGCTTAATAATGGGCTGCGGCCCTGCGGGACGTATTCGGGAGGAAGTTACTTTTAAGTAGAGGGCTGAAAACGTTTAAGAGGCGAAACAAAAACAAAGCCACGCACCGCACACAACTAAACTAATAAAGCGGAGAAAAAGCTCTCGCGGCAAGAAAAAAAAACAGAGATAACAAGGAGAAATATGACGAGCTGGTAATGCACAGACTGACAGTTTGAGTGACACCCACTTTAACCAAATAGTCGGAGCGGAGAGTATTACCGGAATGCTCCGAAAACGATTTCGGAGTGTCCAAAAAATTGTGAAAAACTTTGACCAACATCAAGCAAAAATCGATGCTCCTCGAGGCTCTCTTTCTCTTGCTGCGTGAACAAAGTCGCTCGCGCAAAGTGTGTATATATATTCATGCTGGAAAAGGGACACGCGATGCAAATAAGCGCGAGATAGAGGAAGAGAAGTAACACAGGCGTATATGTATATACACACGCGCTCGGCGACACATTCATCTAGTATAGCCTCGCCTCGAAAAGGTAGCTCGACAGCCGTGCATGCAGCCTCTTCTGTCTCTCTTTCCCCCGCGGTGACTGCATGTATGTGTACACGCGCGTCTGTTTTTTGCTTATCTTCGCGTCCTCTCCCTCTCTCTCTCTCACTCGCGCGCGCGCTCTCGATTACGCGCGAGGCAGGTAGCTCACGAGACAGGTTGAGGGAAAGAGCGAAAATGAGGGGAGAGGAGAGTAAACGGCCGCCGCTGCCGCCACCGATATGTGGAGGGGAGCTGGAGGGGAAGAGGGGCCTTATAACCGCGACTGGACGGGAGACAGAGGGAAAGAGAGATAGAAGATGAGAGAGAACGGGAGAAAGAGAGAGAGCGAGAGAAGAACCCGCGAGAGAAGAGTCGAGAAAAGAGCGAGCTGCAGAGCGCTAAATGGTGGGGAAGTGTCCGTTGCTGCTGCTGCTTCTGCGCGCACCGTTGTTGCTGCTGCTGCTGCTGTCGCTGTCGTGCTGTTCTTTTCGCGATTTCTGTTCGCGGTAAAGCAGGAGAGCCGATCGAGGAGTGCAGATATCGGTGCGAGCGCGCGAGAGAAGGATAGGAAGAAAAACGACGACGGTAGGGAACGGGGGGAGTTGGAGCGCACAGTAGTATATACGATATTAAGCGGCCGATTCCAACGCGCTACTCGCTCGCTCTCTTAACTACCTCCCCACTCTCTACTAGCTCTACGGTGGACAAGGGAGATCCGAGATTAGAGCGGAAAAAATACCCGAACACAATCACGAAACGAGAGATAATTGCGAGCCGATTGTTGCGTTAGACGTGTAAGTCGCTTCGTGTAAGGCCTATGTTTAAGCTTTCTTTTCGTGTACATATAGTGTATATATATTTATATGTATACATATATACGTGTGTGTGGGTTCGCAGGCAAAAAGCGCGAGGCGCGATCAGTGATCGTTCAATTGTTGGCGACCGCGAATTCATGAAAGACGGAGCGAGGGGCAGAGGGAAATTTTCAATCGATTTTGCGCAACGTCCGCGTTACATGTCGAACGACTTGTATTGTTTTGTGGCAACTTGTAATTAGCATCGTCCGGCGTTTTTTTTTATCTACAGGATCAATATGCAACAATAATAGACATTATTATGGATACGCAAACTTTTAAGCGCTACGAGATATAATTTTAAGAAGTGTATCATAACGTAAGTTTTTACAAGCTTAGCATTAATAATTGGTATTGTAAGGTGAAATGAAAATAGTGTATTAGTCAGAAAATTATGATTTCAGATCCTAACTGTATAAGAAAGCATAGCAAAAACAAACGTAAACTGGGTATGTAATTTGTGGGAGGTTTTGTTGAGATTACAACTACCCAATGGTTACTGACTCCTAACTAGCAATTACTTCTTTATGGTAATCCCGTTTTCGTTACCAATGACTGTTATTTCTTTGACCTTCATTTATTTTAATGTTACCATAAGTGATTTAAACTTGGTAGGTATATTCTCTCAACTGATATTACATGCAGCTGTAATTGAAAAGTATTAATAACAATAAATTAAGTGTAGGTTTCCTAATTCGGAAAAATGCTTATCTTACATTCATCTATTAATTTCTTTCATTAGATAATAAAATCCATGTTTCACACAAATATCCATTTTCTAAACCCAGTGATTGAGCCTTATAAAGAAACACTCAATCCAGAAAGTGGACGATAACGACCCGAGATATGAAAAATCGTGAACATTAAGAGGATCAGTGATCCGTGTAGTGAGCGTCTACACAGGTCTCGGTTACGATAGATCTTTGCTGAGGTAGAGAGAGAAAGAGAAAGAGAGAGAGAGAGAGAGAGCGAGAGAGAAAAGGTTGACAATTGCTACCAAATTGTTACAGCACTCGGTCTCAGCACTCGGGGTTGTCAATTTAAAATGATCGCGTTGCCGGGATCGCTTCATCTGATGGGAGCCGGCAATGACCGACCGGTCCACCTGTCATCTCTCTCTTATCTCAGACAATCCATTCGTCTCTCTTTCGAGAGACGTTTCCTCTCTTGGCTCTTAATCCTCTTTTTCTCTCCTCTCTTTGTTCCTTCTTCCCGTCGAAATAATTTCTTTTTTTCTCTCTCTTCATCTTATGTTGTTTCTTTTTCTTACGGCATTATTCAGGAAACTACTTTATTTATTTTGTTTGATTTTCGTTGATCTTTTAACCACCGTGAGCTGTTAAACACACTTTTCCTGCGTATTGTTTAAAAAAAATTAATATGTTAGTGATTGAGTGAAAATTTCAATATTTTCAAATTTAAAAATACTTTATTAAAGGTATTTGTTCAAATAGTGATTTAAATTATATTATGTTATATTTATGTGACGAAAACTGCGATACTTTAACTGATATATTTACAATATTTTAAGATGATTTTAGTCTTTAGTTTTACGTATGGAAATATTTTTTGACTCTCATTATTCATGATTAGAAAGTTTTTCAAAGTATTTCAAAGGCGTTTTTACTCGTATAGTTTTAAGATTTATAGAAAAATGTAACTCTAGTCTTACTTACAACTGGTCGAAAATACTTATGATAACAATCGAACTTTTTCATTGTCCCAAAAATATTTTCAAGGATAAAACATTTAAAATTCTATAGATAAGATTACACGTGTTATTTTCACTTAAAATGCAAACTACAATCAGTTGTTTCTTTTGTCAATAACAATTAGTGTTGTCAGAAGAAATCCACTCAAATAAATCAATTTTTGAAAAGAATGTTATGTTTACTCAATATGAGCCTTGAAGTGAAAAAAGACTCGTTGTTAACGCAAAATGTAATATTTATTCAGAAAAAAGTATTATTGATGTGTATTGTTTGGTGTGTAATAGATTTTTAAGTGCAAAACTTTCTATCGTGTTTTAATAATATAGTAAATTTCTTCAAGTAAATTGATTTACTAAGGTTAGAAGAATAGTTCATTGTATACTAAAATATTATTATAATTACAATAAACTAAATTGGTATTGTGAATGACGACTACTAGATTGAAAAATATAGATTACTTAAAAGTAAAATTACTTGGACCAATACCTGTATAAAGCAAATAATGGTTGGTTTTGTTGATCGAAACGTAAAAAATTTTAGTATTTGTGTAGGGGAAATGAAGTGTACACGACAGATGTTTGAAGCAAGCTGACAAACTAATGATTAAAGTACGAGTAGAGCTGATTATCATTTTTGTTTACACTTTTACAGGTGCCGTATGTTTTCTCTTTTCCAATTAAAGCAAGTCTAATGTTACTCAGCAAGAAAAGTCAAAATGAAATTCCACGCTAAAAAAAAGTGGCATTAACCGCGATTGAAGCATATACTCATTCGAAAGCACTCGACTTATCAGGTAAAAATGTTACTATCGCGCAACAGCCTTCCGGAACTGTTTAACAGGAGGTGTCGCCGGACTAGCTCCTTTTTCCCTTTCCACGCATCGATGATTAATAACAGCACTCGACGAGGTCGCTCTAAAAAAACAAAAACAATTAACGTACATGCACGTTCAACTCTCGGCGTTTCACCGTACGGTAGCACCGAGAGATACATAATCCAATTTCGAGCCGCGCTCGCGCGCGAGTGAGCGCTTATCTTTCGGGCACTCGCACGTAACGAACCTCGCACGAGCGCTCGCGACTAATATCGACGGCTCCCCACGCCATAACTCAGTCCGCGAATGATATCTCTCTCTCTCTCTCTCTCTCTCTCTTTTGCTCCCCTCTTAATTCTTTGACGCGGCGGTCAATCGCACGAGCTTCGCGACATGCCTCGCGGAACGCGAAATGCTCCTGGGACGAATCGTCGCGATAGACACACATACACTCACGCTTGCTGCACTAAAAGGAAGAGAGAGAGAGAGAGAGAGAGAGAGAGAGAGAGAGAGAGAGAGAGAGAGATAAGAATGCCGAGAGGAGAGGCTGCAATTACTGGGCCGCGTGTGTACCAACAGACACATACTCGATGCGCAAGGTGCAGCGGAGTAAATGACTTTCGGCATTTTTTCCTAACGCCCGATCCGATGCTAGATAATCCGCGACACCTTTCGTGTATACCATATATATATTTATGCGTATATGTATATACATACGAGAACGGATAAATATATGTATACGTTTGCGACGAAGAAATCGAGTGGCCAGTCAGTCATAAATTATCGCTCGCTGGTGAAATATGTATTTTTTTTTCTTTTCGTTCGCGCTGGCTACCTGTCCCGTGTCCGCACGCCGCCTGCGTCGTGTCCCTAATAGACTCGATTGCGCTCTGTGTAATCTACCTACTGTCAAACCCACTCTTTATACTCTACATTTTTCTGGCTCGCACACGCGAGGGCGCCTATCTTTTATAATGATGCAGCTAGGCTCGCACGCGTCGCGCTGAGAAAAATGTAGAGCGTGTGCGGCTTTCAAGGCTGCAAGGTTGCACTTTTCTGCAGGCGCCTTGTTTCTTTTGTATATACATATGTATATATATGCGTTCGAGCCAAAGCGCGAATAATTCAATTTCGACAGCGTTTAATTATATCTATCGTGAAAATTGCCGTGCGCTTTTCACGACGGGGTATATGCGCCGAGCGCGTGAGTTATGAAATTTCCGTTTCGATTGTTTGCTGATTATAGCATTGTTTGATAGCAAGATTGCCTGATAGTGGGTCCCCGGGGTGCTTTGCGCCTTAATTTATTTCTTAATTCCAGGGAAGGGGAGGATGTAAATTTCGAGAAAGTTTATGTTGTACCTCGTTTCTGCAATTATTTAAGATAGATAATGTAATTTCGGTCTGCGTGTTGTACTGTTTGTTCTAGATGATAAAATCCACGTTTTGCAAGATAACATTTAGTTACGCATCGTTAATAAATAAGAGGCCTGTTTTAGAGAAAGTTATATATATCTATAACCTGATATAATAAATTGTAATAAGTTTAATCCATTTAATTTTAATCAGCTATGATATTTACGACTGTCATAATAACGTAGATTATTGCCCGCAAGAATTTACAAACTTGCAACTGGCTGACCACACTTCTGGCTGTTTTATTGATTATTTTCGTTATTATATTTTTCTATTTATACTTTCATCTATACGTATCATCCTAATCAAACATGTATAGACGTGTCATCATTATTATAACTTTTCGATAATTGATACTCTTCAACAAGAAACAGTTTATTTGCTCAGTATTTTGCATGCAAAGATTATAAGTTATATAACGTTGCTGCGCATGTATTATTGAAAAGTAATAAATTAGAAATAGCAATAAATTTTACGTACATTCATAGAAGATTTGCTGTAACACTTTTCACTCAGATTTACATAGCGAGCGCTCGTGGCTCCATTGAATATCATTACAAATTTCAATGACGAATATTTCACTTAACTTGCAACACCGTCCAAACCATACTTCTTTCCCACTCCAAGAAAGTGTATATCTAATTTTTGTCTCTTAGCGCGAATTTACTTTGACAAGTAACATCCTTACGTCCACAAAGAAAGCCAGCAATGCCCCTATAGACACACGCAACAAGCTCTCGGTATGCGCGATAGGAACTCTACTGCGCCCGGCAAAGCGAACTCCGTGAACTTACAACGTGACCTCAGCGCGTATCTGCGCGAAAGCTCTTCGCGCTACTACCACCTTTACTCGCAGCTCTCTCTCTCCCTCTCTTGCGATACACAGAGTGAAAGAGAACCGACAGCGACCGGGCGAAAGTGTCAGGGGCGACTGGCCGCCGCTGCCGTCGTCGTCTCCTCGAGCATCTCGCACGCGCGCGCGCAAAAGAGAGAGAGAGTGACAATGCGGGTCGCTTCCTTTGGGCCTGCGGCTACTACTACTACTACTATCGCTCTTGGCGATCCGTCGGCAGGCAGAGAGGGAGGCAGCGAGGAAAAGCGCGCTACGGCAAAGGGAGGCAATCCGGCTCTCTCATCTAACCTGCGAAAGCTTCAAGGTACACGTGCGCGAACGCGGGGGAGAGAGCGAGAGCAAAGTGTCCGGCTGGCCGCATCGATAATTCGATAAAGTGTCCTCTCATTACCCTATTGATTGGCCCATTGTGTGCGGCCGAGTGGAGCTCTATGCCACGCTGCCGCCACCATTCCACCGGACAAGGAGGGAGAGAGAGAGAGAGAGAGAGAGAGCTTTTAGCTTCCTCTGCGGCTCCTTTGCGCTTGCCCGCCTCGCGATTACGTCGCGACGTAAGTACTCTTGCGACGCGAGCCCGCTCTCTAAGCAGATGAGCGAGGCCGGAGGGTATGTGTGTGTGGATGACGGTACGAGAGTGCGAGTGAGAGTCGAATTCGCGGAGCGTCATTAATAGCCCGCGTTGTCGTGTACGTCAGAGCGGCGTGTTAACTCGATTTTCCCGGCAGACGACGCTGCTGGCGGCGCTTCCTCTCGCTCTTCGGGCTGTGGGCTTTGACTTCTCTGGGAAGAAGGGACACATGGTATTTATTTCGGCGGAGGAGTCAATTGATCGACTGTCCTCAACAGCGTTACATTTATGTGTCTGTCGGATTGACATGTTATACATACACAGATGAGTATACGCATATATACAGACATTTATTGAATAATTTCTACGCAAAGTCATTACGTAACATTCAATTCTGGCGAAATGTTGATTTAATGTAATGTAATTATTGTATTAGAAAATATATACATGTATGCGATAGACAATTATTAATAACGTTTACATTCACCTGTGTGATACATATTGATTTGATTGAAAATTGTAAATTTCTTCGGTCAATATAATAAGTTATCAACATTTTGATAATCTGTTCGAGTTTGAGGTTACTGATCATTAGTACGTTACGTAAGCAAATTAAATGAGAGCTCAGCAAGTGTTAACTAAAACGAGTACACGGGAAACCAACACGTGAGATAAAAATGTATTTCTAGGAATTCTGTAAATGGTATGAAAATAAGTCCTTTTGAAAACGAGTGCGAGCTAAGGTGTAAATGAAGTATTGTTTCTTGTTACTATCTTGTACGTTCTTTGTTCGCTGTTATGTAAAGTTGCAGAATGTCTGATTATCATAATCAAACAGGTGTCAACGATATAATTATTAAGAAGTTGTTCACTACTATGTCAACGTAATTTTTCCACGGAACATCACATAGAAATACTAATGGAATATCTAAAAATCTACACAGTTTAATCTTTATATAAATATTATCAAATAAATAATTGAATAGAACAAAAAGAACCACCATAGACTATTAAAAACCCCTCTTTTTAAAATTGTATATAAAACTTTTTTTGATCAAATAATTACTTTTCAAGATTTATTCGAGTCCAACTTTGCATTTTACTTTATATTTATAAAATATATATATTGGTTACTCGCACACTTTGTTTATTTTTAACCTTATAATTTAGTGTAACCCATAGTATTAATAACTTTATGATGATTATCTACACACAGCATACCATTATTTATACTTTATTAACATAAGAGTTAACATTTAAGAGGGTCTTACACCTATACATTTGGAAAAAAATCAATATTTTTTTTATTTGATTTTTCGATTCTATATATTATTCTAAACTTGTAAAAAAAGTTTG
>JAWWEQ010000031.1:1314182-1393742 GCA_035583055.1 Torymus tubicola
AAATTTCTATAAAGCATAGATACTTTGTGGAAATTTCTTTTTCAGAGTTCCAGAAATTATTGTTAGATTCAGATAGCGTAGATTTGGCGTAGACTTTCTCAGGCACAACTGGATGGATTTTGATGGGGTAAAGCTTAAAATACTTGTTTTACATTGAACGCTGCGCCAAAGCTCCAGTTCTTGGAAATTTTTTCTCTAAGTATTTTTGTTAATGCAAAAAATAATAAAAATTTAAAAAATTAACAAAAAAAGTGGTTTTTTGCATTATAAAAATACTTAGAGACAAAATTTTCAAAAACTGGACCTTTGGCGCAGAGTTGAATACAAGTATTTTAAGCTTTATCACATCAAAATCCATCAAGTGGTGCCTGAGAAAGTCTACACCAAACTTTATTTTTTGAAAAAATCATAGTATCTTATTAAAATTGGCTTAGAGATCTGGTTTTCATTTTTTTTATCAATAATTAGTTATATTTATAATATTTTTATGTATTTTATACGTATTAATATTTTAAATTGTTTTTTCAGGTCATTTTTTTAAGAAAATGGGATAGGTGTAAGACCCCCTTAAATGTTATTAAGTAGATCGTTATTTATGCGAAGTATTATTATAATTAAGTTACATAATAACGATTATAAATTATTATTGGTTAAATTTTTATTTTATTTATTATTAATTAGAATACGACTGTTATGTGTTTTTCGATTTCCTTATTATAAATAGTTGCACTTTTATTACTTATTTAACACTTAAAACCAGTTTGTTGATTATATAAAATATTTATCATAGTATAAAAAAAATGAAATCATATATAAATATCTGAGGTTGGATAATAATAAAGGAAGTAGAAATACTTTAATAAACTCTACAATATTTATTTCAATAATTAATTTCTACGTAGACTTTATATAATCATAGGAATATCATCTAATATGCGTATGATTTATTAAATTTATTCAACCAGTCGGCTTATTGAGAATACCTAAAATAATATTTTTCAAATAAATAAGAAGCTTGAAAAAACTGTAGTTTAAAAATTATATCTTAACAATACAATTCCAAGCGAATTAATAACTATGCTATACTATATGAAAAGTTGAGAAAGAAGAGAAATAAAAGAAGACCAGATCAACGGCCAATTTCCAAGCGCATTATAATTCAGAGGTTCGGAAATCGGCAGTGGCGATCGGCTCGTCGCAGCCGTCGCACACCGAAGCAATGAATCATCCGAGCACGCGCACGCGAGATCCGAAACGTCGTAGCATCCCCGAATCTTCATCTATCACCTCAGTCGAGAGCAACCGGATTTTGCCGCACATGTATACAAAGTCTCCGAAGGGCGATCGATTATATACCTGGGATAGATCCGGAGCCGTTGCACGCGCACGCACGCAAGTGAGAGAGAGAGAGAGAGAGAGAGAGAGAGGGGCGAGGGAGGCGGAAGGGAAGGAAAGGACGTCGCGCATCCTAATTGAATCGTCAGGTCGGCTTTTCGTGTTGGGTGTGCTGCTGCGGCATGTGACGGACGGCCGGCGGTTAAGGTGAGGAGAGTTAAAAGTAGAGGGGAGCGACGCGTCATTGTCAGCGGGTATATAGACACACGGCTTTATGGCCGACTGCCAGGCAGTTCAGTTTTCTTGAGGTCGTGGTGGTCCCTATATACGAGCTTTTAAAGTGACGGGCTCCGATTTGAATTACGGAGCATTCAAATTGTTATTAATTTTTGGAACATTTCCTAACTAATTATTTAATCAACCAATTTGTACCTTTCTACTAAAACAGTACGATATAAGAGGTTCTTTTTTGTGATTGATTTTTATTTTAGAAATAAATCAAACATTTGTATTTTATTATTTATTCTCAGAAAACAAAGAAAAGAAAATGTTTAAAAAGTCCTTTAGATTATATTAGTGTAAAGCCGTGTAAAGGATGACATAACTCTGGATATCTTATAAATTCGTGTATACATTCGCAGGTGTAGGCACGCGAGAAGGTATAAAATTACAAGCATAAACATTTCATTCAGGCTACCAAGTTATGCAACGTGCTGACGGCATAAAAACCATAAAAATTACCTTCAGGCGTATAAAGCTCTTTCTCTTTGACAAAGCAAAGTCGTCAACAACGTCGTAAAATAACAATCCCTCCTCAGTATTATCAATAATTTGCTCGCATTGGGAAACACATAATAATCCCAGTCCGTCTAATCCATATATATCTCCAACTCACATATCTCTTTTCCTCTCTTTGCATCTTTCTCGTACGCAGTATCGGAATTCCCAGTGCGAAGAGCGACTTCAGGGTCGGTCGCTGGCACCAACCTGCTGTTTTCTCTCTCTTTCTCCCTTTGCACACAAGAGATATTTAGCTGCCTCGCACATGTACGTGAGTGCAAGGGCCGCGCGTGTGTAGGTGCAGTACGAGCGCGTGTACCTGTAGCAGCGGTTGGTGGGCGGGGCGTGTCATGCCATTCTATTTCAGCCCCGCTTTCATTCATAACTTGGTTTTTAATAGCTCTCTCTCTCTTTCTCTCTCTTGCTCGTTCTCCGTCTTTCTCGGGGCCGCGTTGCATCGCCACTTGCGTCGAGCCTCTCTATATACAACTCTGCACGGTTTATTCCACGGAACGACTGTTGGTGTGCGTTATGAGTGTGTGTATGTATACATGCGTGTAACTCGCGCATACGAGGATGTATGTAAGAGTTGTAGCTGCGCGTTCGTCCAGTAATCGACGAAATGTTTTTTTCGTGGCTTTGACCTCCAAGTTCTTGGGATGCATCACGCTCCACACGTGGATTATGCGGAGGGATATATGAGCTGCTCCGCCCATTATCATTCTTTTGTTATAGGCAGGGAAGGCTTTATAATACTAGTTTGTTATATACGGGGACGGAAAAATATTGCCGCGTAGATCGTGCTTCTAAATCTCCGTGTTAGATGTGATCTTTTTCGATTTCATATGCGGTAACATATGTTGCGCGCCGGTGCAGCGAATCAAGCGAGAATAATTCATTCTCCCAGTTAATAATTTTTTGTCCCTCTAAGGTTTTATCCCTGATATTTACTTTTAATGGTGATCAGTAAATTAATATAATTACTTTTCGAAATTTATATCATACAATAATGTATAACATATTGCATATAACATTCAGTCAAGATTTAATTGAAATATCAGCTAGCTTTTATATAAGAAATGTTTATTTGTATAGTATTTAACAGTATCTTTGTTCTTTGAAATCTATACATAGATAAATACTGTACTATATGCAGTTTAACAATTATACAAATCGTGCTTGGAATAAAAACCAAATATTTATTAGTACTTTACGTTAGTTTAGGAATATTAGAAGAAAGGAATAAAAATAAAATTAAAAAGAAGAATTTATTTCCTAAAATAAGCAAAGAAAAACTAACAGAATAAGTCCTGTCTCCATAAACTCGGCTTAATGGATCCCGAGATATGTGTCTGTATATTACACACACTCACACACACACAACAAGTTGTATCTGTCGTTTTGTCCGGCAGGCAAATGAAAAGAATGGATATGCTATGTATGTGGTAAGTATGCAGAATTGAGTGAGCGAGTTTCATGAAATCCAGTAGCAGTTTCCAGTGCGACCCACTCACATCCTCATCCACGCGTATAGAGTCGGGAGAGAAAAAACATGATCGCATGAATGTATTTCAGTCGTATGAGTGTGGCGCAGAGCTGATTGTCGATATCAAGAACGTCACAGTTTGAATTTATTGACTACCCAATCAGAGGCTTCCCCAGAAAAGTACTTATCTCTTATACGTGCGTCTATAAGTACACGTGTTGATGTGAACGATACATATATATATTCACGACGCTATACATAAATTAAAATTCCTTGAAATATGAACGCATGCGAACGAGCGATGCTCATGACAATGGACAATGTTTCGTTTGTCATATGCAAGTCCGCTGCTACTTTCGCGGATTTAGCAATACTTATCGAGAATCGAACCTTTATCATGTTTTTTCTGCGATAAAGGAGTATTCGATGCTTATCCTGGTTACCTGACTGTGCAAAAAATTTCATTGGAGAAAGCTACTCATACTTACAGCTCGCAGATGTTTTCGTGCTGTACGTATTATATTTACGGCGTATTTATGGAAATTAATTTAAAGTTAATGTAAGATTAGGAAGTATTATATAATTAATTTTTAATATTTTATTGCTTATTTAGTATTTTCTTAGAGACTTATTTTTATTTCATATTTCAAGTATCATGTTTTGTTGATGCTTCAGAAACGTGACCGAAACTTAGACAAGAAGATAAAATTACACTTAAATTTATATCTATTCTCATTGTTAAATCTTATTGAAAAAAATATATATAATAGTTAGAATGATGAGTTGAACATTTTTAGAAGAATACAAATAATTCATTCTTATTACAACATGTTTACGTCGAAGTTTTATAGGTATTTTCGGATACGAATAAATTTTCTCATAATATAACAAGTGCCTAATGGTCAGGTTATCATGCGCTGTAAAGGATTTGAAAATGCTGTAATTGTGTAACATAAGCATAAGTTAGTGAGCACGTTCAAAGCTTATCTATTCATATACTTAATATGAATTTAGTACTAAATTGCATTACGCTGTATAAATTTTCAAGTTTTCTCCCCGGAACATCGAGCCATTCCGCAAAACATCCATCGTAGCTGCGTATCTCTGCGTGGAGAAGAGAAAAGGAGTTACGTGCGCGTCGAAGACAGCGGGCCATGAGAATGCTACGACAGATAGACAAAATAGTGGAAAAAGACAACAAAAGGGAAACACAGCGCGGAGAATAAAAGAAACGGCTAGAGGAGGTAAGGAAGCTGGCGGCGGCGAAGCAGCAGCGCGAAGGCTTATAAATAGACACGCGGATAATCAGTCAGGATTTATGGTAACCACGGATTATCAAGTTGTACAAGGGGGCATATTTCATATCGCGACGTTACCTTATTTCAATGGAGGGAATACCTGTTCCGTGCGGGCGCGCTCCACCACTCGTAAAGAGTGCAGCAGCAGCATACACGCGAGAGAAAGAAAGACAGAGAAAGAGAGAGAGAGAACGTGCACATGCGAAGGGCGGCTATGCGTGCACGAGGATGCGGTGCCACAAAACTGGCTCGAAAGACGAGGGATAAAGCCAGAGAGGAGAAAAACCGAAGGATGAGAGTGAGAGAGAGAGAGAGAGAGAGAGAGGAGGCGTCATGCACTCGAAAATCATTCCCACGTTGTGCCGCTCATTAACGACCGGACTACCACTGTATTTTTCTCTCCCTCTCTTTCTCTTTCTCTCTCATTCTCCCGCAGGGGCTTATCGCTAATCGACCAAAGACAGTTGCCGCAGTGTCAATACAGCCAAGCGGGATCCCGATTTCGATTTAGATTTATTGCGGCTTTGAAGATAAAGGCTTGTCGCCACGGACAGGAGAGCCGAGTATGTTTTTTCAATGTATATACACGCAATGTAATAACTCGGGGATTTGACAAATTCATGATCCGACTTCGTGTTCGTACGGAGAAATGTTTTAAATTTTCGTAACGGTAGTAAGTACTAAGTTGGAATACTGATATACAACAATAAATCAAATCATGTGCTATATGATTTATAAAGATTGTTCTTTGTTTTTATATAATATAATTAATCAAAGATATTTTTAGATATATGAGTGAAAACATTTTAGAAATTTGTTGCTATCATCTCTGTTGCTATCATAGTTTGTAGATCATGACAAATAAGTATATTAATAATTATTTTTTGATAACCTATGTTTATTTATTGATTACAAATCATCGAAGTAATCGCAGTCCAATTAATTATCTTGAATATTTTTTCACATCTTTATCAAAACAAAACAATCACACGAATGTAGTAAAGAATACGTTTTACTATTATATCTGTGTTTACAGTTAGTTTAATTAACGTTTCCGCTTGACAATCTATATAAGAAAAAGCAAAGTAAACGAGATGCAAATTTTCTCTTTTAAATCACCGAGGAAAGTTTATAAAAGGATGGAATTTCGATAAAGAATTTTTAAATCTACAAAACCAGAAAAATCTCTCGTGCCATTATTATTTTTTCATAATAGAGAGATACCAACGTTCGAACACGTTTTACCTGGCGCAAGGCCATGTGCGTAAGACGGCCACGCGAAACGAGCTCAGACAAAAGAAGCAAAGCGCGAATTTAGAGTAACGAACCGATATCATGCTCGCGAAGAAAGTTTACGCAGCGCTCGTGCCGTACACACATATGCGACAGAGAAAGTTCGAAAAGTGCATCCGCGTTGCGCGAGAACTGCAGAAGTGTATCATATACACGTAGATATACAGTTGCACTGAGAATTGCATCCGGTTCCCCGCAGCCGATTCGTCTCGGGGTCGATCGACGCAACGCTCGGCTCGATGCACAAACGTACCTGCAGCGCTCTTCACTCACACACGCACACGTACTGCTCGTAAGACTTTAAGCCCCATTTGGGGAGAGCTACGCGGCAGATGATTGCATCTCGGGCAGTAGTATATAGTGGCGTGCACTGGCGCTCGAGCGAGAACAACAATGGGCCAGAGAATCTCGCTGTTATCCCTCCTTCCTCGCCTCGCACGTCGATCACCTTCTTTTTTCTCTCTAAGCATATTCCCACAGCTCTCAGCCGCTGCTATATATATATACACGCGTGAGCGCAGGGATTACGCACCCACTGGGCTTCCCATTGTCAACGCGCGCGTTTGTAACGTCGCGCGTAGGCAGCGTATAGGCCGAACGCGATCACAATGCTCCAATATTTCGATATAAAATACCGCGACGTGTGGTATATACGCACACACACATACATACGCGCGCCTTCTGGGAGCTCGTATGCGCGCGCATGCCCGGCTATTATTAAATGAAAGCCTGCCATTATGCGGCCCGACGTTGCAAGACACATGGACGCGGCCTTTTTTGCGTCGTCTGTGAATCCGAGGAGCAGCTTATCTGTATGTGTGTGTGTATGTGCGCGTGTGCTCTTGTGTATGCGTGATAATGTTTGGAGGACTTTACGATGATCGAAAAATGAAAATAGCCCATGTAGCGGCGATCTCCGCGGCGCAAATATTAAAGAAGAGAAACTGGCAGCGCTCGGTCGGCCGGGAATAAGCATAAATAAAAATTAAAAGCCTTTCTTTTCCTGCTCGAATTACTTGTATTATGAAGGCTGTGTAACGGTACGAGACGATTGCGCGGTAATTGTACTGTTTCATCGTGCGGGATTGACGGATAAGAATTTTCGGGTTACGATGTATCGTTAATTTGCTGATACACTTATATACTGTTCAGGTTTATTGTTGAATGCGAAAGTATACACTGATTTTAATACGTATGTTAATTAGTTTATGTCAAGTCCGTTCGTCACGTCTGTAAAGCTCATACAAATAAAAATAATAGCTAATGTAGGTATCACTGCATTAATTAAATTGAAAGTACGTTTGATGTATTTCCAATAATAAATAATCCCTTATCACAGTATTACAAAGTTAATTGCAATATCAATTACTATCTATTCAAAGTCACGAGTGCGCATATATATAGCTTTTATTAAAAATTTTGATTAAAAGGAGAATAATCACGTTGAGTGTGAAAATCTTTTCTATGCGAACAAGAGCAACAATGAACTTTCCCGTTACTATTAACTACGCGACTTGCACAACGCCTATATATTGCTATCAATCAATATTAAACAGCATTGATCAACGAAATCCGCCGTAATTACGCTTTATTCGCATCTCTCTATTCTCTTTTTTTCTCTTAGCAGCGATCGCCGTATAGCCAGTATTGTTTACGATTATAAAATTCCGCGCGCTAACGGGTTCGCATAGTTCGCGCCACGTATTATACGCGTGGTGAAATGATCTGTGTGAGAGCCAATCGCGCGCACGCTCGAACCCTCTCGACCTCTCTGTCTCGTAATTTTCAAGTCATTGTTGCACCGGTATAGAGTAATGTGTGTATATATGTGTGGGTAACCTTCGACTCGCGTACAACGCGGCTACCGAGGTTCGTAAAAGTCTTGCTCGAAGAGGCAATGAGCGGCTCCATTCATCAGATCGCCTCGCCCACCACGAGTGCGTAAACAGAGAGCGCGGCGTGGACTTTCGCGCGTAAAACACGTTGTACAGGACGTCTTGCCAAGTCATGCGTGCCATTGTAACCATGCCTTTGCTTGCCACTCGACGATACAAGTGAGACTTGCTAATGTTCAAGACACCAGGATTATGCGTTATTGTCCGCGCGCCTTTTCTATTCACCTCAATGATATTCTTGTCTTTTTATATATTTTCAAATTCAATCTGTTTTGCATAAAATTTATTATATAAATTTATACACGGCAGTAGTAAAAATCCTCTTTTTACATTTTATAACACGTTTCGTTTTCTTGTATACATTCACCTGAATAATGAGCTATTCTCGCCAATATTTTCCAGAGATTTAATGCAACGCACTTATAAATTATTACACATTAATTAAACCATTGCAATATCTTACGGCGAGTATATAATATTCAAAATAAAACTTCATGATTAGCCAGGTATTTTTAGAGACGGAAGAAACGAATGTGCCTCAGTCACGTTATCTACGCGGAAGAATAATTAGCCGCTTTTTCACATCATTGACTCGCGGTCGGCGCAAATGACAAAGAATCCATAAAAAAGCTCGATCGGTCGGAACGAGTTTTCCTATCGACTACGTCGATGCGTGTATGCACGCTATCGCGCTCATTGGCCGCTGTTATATCGATTACATTAACTCCCATCACGATTTTTCTCTCCTCCTCTTCGCTCTCTCTCCTCTTAGTTCACCCAGCTCAATCAACCGTAGATATATATACTAAAGCATTTTCTCCGCAAATCTACTCGCGGTCGTTTAAAATTTTTGGCTACGAAAGCTTCTGCTTTCCCAGGCTAACGCGTATATATATAGCTTCGCGCATATAGTTGCACAGGAAGCTCGAGCAGCTGCACATAGATATAGCAAGAGCGCGCGCATCTTCTTATCTGCGTCCTCATCCGCTTTAAACGAGCGCGCGTACGCGACGTGTATATCCGCGTCCCGGTGTCATTAGTTTCTCCATCGGGCCGAGCGTTTCTCCGCTCGCCGCCTCTATGTGCTTATACACACATATAGGAAGAGAGAGAGGTGGGGAAGGGAGAGAGCTGCGGACGGGAATCCAATTTGTAAATGAAGTCGTCGATAAGTGACCAAGCAGGTATTGAATGCGCCGGTGAGGACTCTCCGAAACTTATTTCTGTCCCCGTCGTGTCCGACTCCTCCGCTCATCATCCTTCGATAAACGCTCTCCTTCTTCCAATTCGACTTTACTTTTCCCCCGGCCGATGCTCCCCATTCCGCCCTCTTTATCTTTTTCCATTGGCTCGTTTTCTGTTACATCTTCTTCTCTTTTTTTAAACCTCGCTTTACCAATGCCCCGACATCGTCCTCGCCGTCTTGGTCGTCCGATGTCTTGACGAACTTTCGACGTTTTCTCCGCAATTATATCTCTCGTCTCTTGCACGCAAACTCCGTCCCTCTTGTGGAGCTCCTTCTCTCTCGCTCTCCCACTCTCCTACTCGCCGAAGCTTTTTCCAAGCCGCGGTTTAACGATTCTTCAAAGTGATAGAAAGTTAACTCTCGGCGCACGCGCGCAAGCAGAGGAGCGGATAGGAGAGGGAGATAGATAGAGCCGGGAGTCCCGGGGCAAAGCGCACGAAAAGCCGGAAATTAATGCGATCCTTGACATCGTTCGCTTCGTTCGGCCGTGTAAGTTCGCCGTCGCTCGCTCGCTCGCTCGTCGTCGCTCGTTCGTTTGCAAAATAATCTTAGCTCGGCATCTCCGCCAGCTATTAACAAACTTCCGTTTCGAGTCTTCTCCTCTTCTTTTGAGGAGGACATTGCGCGCAAGAGCGCGAGTTTTACGCAAATTATTCGCGGTAAGAAGGAGCGCACTGACGAAGAAAAGAAATGCGAGTAATTAATCTCTATCTCTTGACGCGTTTCGAGTATTACTCTTTTTCGCGGCCGGCCTGCAAAAGATTATGACAGCCGATGCAGTGAGGGATGGAGAGATTAAGATCTATCTCTCTCTCTCTCTCCTCTTTGCTCGCTCAGTCCTTTTTGTGTTTCCGAGAGTCTGTCACTTCGAATTCCCTTGCCGACTTGTACAGAGCCGCGCGCGCCCTCGGCTTCGCGGTAATTAATATTCTATAAGCAGGTATATATGTATATGTGCAATTCGAGGAAGTTTCAAAGGAAGATGAGGGAAGAAGAAAAGGAAAGTATGTAGTAGAGTACGAGAGAAAAAAGGAGGCGATATACGCAGAGAGGAAGAAAAGGAAACTCGCACGCCGTGTGTGTGCGTGCGCTTGACGCCAGTCACCTGACCGCGAGGGAGATTTATCTTCCTACATTTACCCGAGATCTTCAGCGATGATTATGAAAATGGTAGTATGAGAGTGGCTTTAATTACTGACTGGCCTCGTTAATTCTCTCACGAATTTTTCACCGCGCTCTTCACTTACGCGCATAGCTATACGCGCTCGCACTTCTTTTCTCCTTCCTTCTACTCTTTCCCTTTTTGCGCGCGCTTTTCTGATAATAGATCGTCGCTCCTCCTAATTACCCTTATAACTCATTGAGCCCGCGCGACTGCGTTAGGATTATTGCGCGTGCGCGCGCGGCTCGATGTTATCGACAATACTTTTTCTTCATTACGAAGATAGCGATGACAGCTGTGCGGGCAAAGCGGAGATGTGCGCGCTCGTTTTCTCTGAGCAAGCGTGGCTTTTGTAAAAATCGCCGCTAAGTAGTTCCATTAAACCGCGAGCCGAGAATAATTGAGATCTTTTTAAGGACGATTATTCGCGAGCCGCGTGTGTAAGACGGTGAGCATGCATGCTCGCATGCAGCTTCAGGACGATAATCGTGAAAAATGCCATATCCACTTTCGTACAAGGCTACGAAAATTGAAATCATTCATTTTCAAGATAGCTTTTGCATTTCTATTATTAATGAATCAAAGGCTACATTTAATTATCGCTTTGATCTATATATAGGTCCTCAAAGTAAGAATATATTTTTCTCAACAATGAATTGGTTAATTTCTTTTTTCAATAAAATTTTCAATTCTATGTGGTCTTGTGTAAAGAATCGTAATTTTATATAATGACTTTTTCTAAATTTTTTTTTTTATGGATTCTCGGTGAAATGGATTGAGTTTATTTTTTTCAAATTTGACATTTCATAACTATTTTATATGACTATAACTACGTCTCTTAAATGGGAAAATTGACCTTTATTATTTTTCTGGGAACCCGAAGATTTAATCTGTATACGTGTTTAGCTACGAATTTCATAAGTAAACTGTGATTTAAATGTAAAAATTATTCAAAAAGAAATTGGATTAGTGAGTATTAAAAGACAGTAGCAGTAAATACAAACAACTGCAATTAATACAGTAACCTAATACTGACATTTCGCAAAACCGAAGACACTTTTGAACTCTTCAAAATAAGCCAGTTGTACATACGCAAATACATCCCAGCATTGCAAGCTCTCCCTCGAGTATCCCAAGTTACACATTCCTTTTTCACTCCTCGCGGCCGAGTAGCCCGCGGTCGCGCGCGTGCATGCTGCCACTCAGTGCGTGCGGAGAGAAACACGAGGAAAAAACGCGGGCTCGAAAAAAGGCTCATTGTTGCTACCTCGTCGTGGCCGTTGTCGTCGTCTGCCGGCCTTTGTGAGAGCTTATTTAGTTATTCATTCCAATTTATCGTCACGATTGTGCTCTCGCGCGCCCCTTCCTCTCTCTCTCTCTTCTGCTGGCGCACATATATTCTATCACCACAACGTCGTCGGCCCCCTTCTCGAGGAAGCGGGAAAATGAAAAGGACGCGTGCGCGCGCGCGCCGCGTGGCTACTTGTGAATCTTCACTCGGACGATTGTTCTTAAATAAAAAGCGCCGTATACTCGCACGCAGCAGCTTCCTCTTCCCTCTCCTCCTCGTCCATCCATACACGTGTACGCGCAGAAAGAGAGAAAATGATACTCGCGCTCTTTCTCACTCGTGTGTGCACGCGTTTCGAAAACAATGTGTTACGCCGACGTACGAGGGCCGCCGTTTGTGTTCGGTGTTTCGCGAACAAATGGGAGAGCAGCGCCGGCAGCAGTAGCAGTCCGATGGAGCATTGTTCTGTCCGCGGGTGCCGCCGCTTAAGATTCGCCTCCTCTCTCGCGCTGCCGCCACATTTCATAGCATGGGATGCTGCTGCTGTTGCTGCTTCTGTGCGCGAGCAAGAAAAGCAGGATCGCACGCGCCCCCTTCCCCCGCGGCGCTGCTCCACTTGTTGCCTCGTGCGCACTCTCTGTACTATATAATACAGCGCTGCTGCTTCTTCTCATCTTCGTTTCTTCTTTATTCTCCTTCTCGTTCGCGCGAGCGCATCCGTCTCTGCTGGCCATTGTTAACCCCGTCGGTTCGCGTTATGTTGCCCTCTTTACGCAGCCACCGCGCGCTCTTATTTTCTGCACTGCCGTCGGATCAACCGCGCGCGCGCGTGCAGGATTGCCGCGGAACTTGTAACTACACTGCCCGACTGTTATCCCGCTCGTCTCTTTCTCGCTCTTGGCGCTCTCCTAATTTCTCGAGGCTTGTATCTCATATCTAGTGTATGGGTTTATGTTCTCAAAGCTCAAAAGCTATATAGGATGGATTATGTTATTGCGAGAATTGTCTATGTGATTCCAGTTTAAATAGAATTATAGGAAATTTTGAGTTGACCAAGCAACTAACAACAGTATAAGACAAAGTTCCATTTACCTCGTGAACAGTTGAGTACGACAGTGGAAATTACAGTTGAATTCTTTCGTAATTATAATAGTTCTTTTATTTTCAATTCGTTTTATAGTAAGGGAGACTCGGGCAAAACCGTATACTGGGGTAAAACCGGAATTGTCAATTTCATGGGTTAATACTAGTGCCATCTATACATTATACATGTAGTACCTCTTTAAAAATGTTCCTAATATCATTTCGCATACAACAGCTATATCAACAATAGCTTACTGTTGATTTTAGACGAAGTCGAATATTTCTTAACTAGCGAGATTGTGTTTATCGCAACAGTCATTGTGTCTGTAATTTTCCTGGGAGCAACATATCCTTTCGGTAAGTAGATAGCCTTACAATATTTGTCACAACTAATAGGTACGTGTTGTTCTAGCTCTTAATTTTATTTCCAATTGTAAAAAATTAATAATTACTTTTGTTAACTTTGGGGTAAAACCGCATACTTTAAACTGGGGTAAAACCGAATAGTTTATTTCCTATTTTTTCAATATAATCATGAAATAAGTAATAATAAATATCTAGCGTGTTGTTCATACAACATATATATGAATTTTGTTGTTTTGTTTTTGGCATAGAAATGCGCAAGTATATTAGAAAATCTGCTCGGCAAAGTTGGCCTGAAGGAGACATGACTTCAACTATTGCCGATGTTCTAAATAAAAAGCTGGAATTTAAGAAGGCGTGCAACCTGTATAATGTGACAATGAAATCAACTTTAGCAAATATAATAAAAATAAGAAAAAAGATAACAAAACGAATGAGCAGGAAGATTATGATGACGGAAAATGCATTTTTTGCCAAAATTTATATTCAGAATCCACCGAAGACTGGGTATAGTGCAATCAGTGGGCTTATGAGTCGTGTAGTGATTTATATGTAGGAAAATTTATTTGTAATTATTGTAAATAAAAATTTAATGACAGAAAGGATTTTTGCTTTAATGTAAAAGTACTAAAAATTATTATTTATTTAAAATTATTAATTAATTTATGTAAAATCTATTTATTTTTGTAAAACAAACAATTTTTTCATGAAAGAATGTTTTTACATGTTTACATTACTTCTAGTATGTCGAATACCGGTTAAAATTCATTTTAAAAAAGATAATAAAAGTATCCGGTTTTACCCCGACAATTTTTTTATTGAGTAAAACCGGATACTTTCGTAAATTATTAATAACATTTTTTACAAATAATTTTCTGGCTAATTAAATCGATTTTCATGTAGACGAAAGCAAACTAAAAACAGCCCTACTGTTAAATATCGTTATTATTTGTTAATTTTTTTTAATTAACAATTTGCTGAAAGTGTACGGGTTTACCCCAGTCTCCCCCACATGGGAACTTTTAGAGGTTTTGGAAAAAATATCAATTTTAATTAAATCATAGTAATATTTTGTAATCGTTCTGAAAAATGAAGAGTCTAAATGTTTTCGACAGTTAAAGTTTGGCTATTTTAATTTATTTTCATTTAAAAATCTCTACCAAATCTTGATAAAATTCATAACTTTGAAACAAATGTGGTTAAATTTTTCTTTATTAGCATTTTTGTTTTTTATATCCTCTTTGCGTGATTAAAAGTGCTATATGTAACTATCATTGTCACAAAATTGGTGATGGAAACTTTTACAAATATGTATCTAGTAAACGTAAAAGCATAATTTTTGAACAAATACCCATACTAAAATGTATTTTTTTACAAGAGTATAAATTAAAAAAAAATTAGCAATAATGTTTTTGGAAATTTCGTCATATAAGAACGTAATAAATAATGTACTGAAATCACAACTTTTTTCGCTTAATTTGTAGCATTAAAATGGTACATAAATTTATTCAAAGTGTACAATTTCATTTTTTGTTCATATTAAGAATATCTTCATAAAATCTGTTATTGTTTTATTGTTCTAAGTTTTCATTGGATCTTAAGATCTGGTTGATTGTAGTGCTGTGACTTTAAAAAATATTGCTGTCATTTATCTAAATAACCACAGCATAGTTGGTTAAGGTGTTCAATATAGCCTTGTATGACATGACAAGAGTGAATCACTCGCAGGGTGCATTCCTTCAAGTACAAAGTTTTTAGTAATTTGTTAACTGGTGTAAGGAATAAACAACTATCTATGTTAAAGCAAATTCATATATTATTATTTTGAGTATTAATATTTATTAAAAAATATTAATTATTTATTACTTAATGTCTTAGCAAGTATTATAATATTGAGATTATATTATTGAGACAACTTTGTTTATGTGTTTTACAGATAGTTAGTGTAAGCTTGAATTGCACCTGCTGTGATCCGAAAGACGTCCTCACGCGTGTGTATGTACACGCTCGTGCGTATTTTTACAAATTAAGTAGAATTTCAATTTAACCACCTCGAGACCCGTTAGAACATGTTTTCAAGCAGTTTTCAATGGAAATAATTACAGATGTTTTTAGCTAATGTCTCATTTAAAGTGAAATAATGACTATCTAGCATTACTACCTATTTTATAAACTATAAACTACTAATTTTATAAACCGTACATGAAAAATTCTAAAGCTAGAGAAAGAGTAAAAATAGTGAAACACATTCAATGTAAAATTTACCACTGCTGCAATATTTCCATTTTTACATTTCAATTTGATTTGTTAGATAGAATAAATCTGTGCTCGTTGTAAATTCTCCAGATAGTATATATAAGTAAAGGTCAGGAAGACAAGTTAGGACGTGCGCGTAGTGCATCTCTCTTCTTCGTCCAGGCAGCAGATCTCTCGACGAGCGCGCTGACGATTGACACATTCGCTCGTTTAAAAATTAATTGCACCGTCGCGGCATTCCCGTGTCAGGAGAATCATCTGCCGACAAGACTTTGCCGTGTATAGCGGCTTCTTCGCGCAGGCACAAAGCTCTCGGTCGTCGGTCTCGTCTTTTTTTGAGGGCGCGCGCGTGTACGCGTGCTTACAAAGTGCTCGATGGCAGCGATTGATGTAACGCTCCCTCGACAACAATGGAGAGGCGTAAGTCTCTAGCGCTTTTGTCTTCCCTCGCTGATACGTGCTCTGTGGTTTATCACGCCGGTGAAGTATGTTGGTATTGCAAAATCGTTTGCTCTCGCGTACGTGTAGGTAATTTTACTTGAGTCGGTTGTTATTTCATTTTTCGTTGCTCAATGAAGGCTACGTCAAGGGGTAATGCCGTTCATTACGTTTTTAAGGTGGCTCCAGCCGTTTTTTAAAAACATAAGAATCTAAAAACAAAAATCCTAATCGAAAGCTGAAATTCCAAACTATTTAATGGAGTTTGTCCTGAATAGGCTCACCGACCAAATGGAAAAGGAAAAAAACACATTAGTTCTTCAAAAATAAACATGCAAATAATTGTTTATATCTATAGTTTACAATGGTATGTTGAAATCTGACGATCACTGACCAAATTTTCAAGAAATCTTTATGCATAAAATAAAAAACCGTTCTTACTATGTATATAAGATGCACTAGCAGGGCCGTAGCATTAGACCAGTATTAATGAATAACATTCTTATTTTTAGCATTGCAGGGTGCTCAAATGGTTAAGAATACCTTACAACTTGTCATTAACTAAATTTTATTACAATTTCGTTTATTCTCTAAAAAAAAATGCAATGCACCCTAAAAGCCCCCCCCCCCCCCCAATGATACGGCCCAGCGCGCAGGAGCCACCTTAAATAGTTCGGAATAATATAAGTTTCTTTACCTTATATTTTTAGGTTTTGTAAATGGAGAATTATATTCGTACGACATTATTTTACCTATCATTATGCATTTTGTAAATATCATTCTTTCATTAATTTAAAGAATAAATAAGCTAGGAAAAATAATTAAAAGAAAGAACTAGTATTGTTTCTGACAAATAATTAACTAGAGTCTATATAATTTTGATGTGTCGGGTTCTTCATAATTTGCTGTCCGACTATACAGAAGCTTTATTACACTCATACACATATATATGTCATACGCTAACAACCTCATAAATCGTCGTCCGCAACGTCTCAAGTTCTTTAATAAAGCTTCATTATCAATGCGGAGTACCTCGGCAAAGCTCCTAAATAACACGCAGACCTCCCCAGTGTCCTTTAAAATACCCCGGATAAAGCCAAGACTGCGTGTGCAGATATGACACACAAAAAGCGTCGCGCGCGTAACGTCATTCACTCTCGAACTGTTTCTCCACGTGCGCTCGCGAAAAAGTCGCACATTCAAGTGCCGTAATCCATGAATAGAGAGAGAGAGAGAAAGAGAGATAGAGAGAGAGAGAGAGAGAGGGAGAGAAGAGAGGTATAGAAGGGGAGGGAAAGAAAGCTTCCTTCTCACGCTCTCTCGTGCGACACGAGCAAAAGATGGCAAGAAAAGGAGAAAAGCGCAAAGACGCACGACGACAGCGTGTAACGAGCATATATACGTGCGCGTGACCTCAACCTCTTGGATGGAAGAGCGAGAGAGAGAGAGAGAAAGAGAGAGAGAGAGAGGGGGGAAGAAGGAACGTATAAGAAAAGAGTATGCAAAGGTAGAGGAAGATATCGGCGAAAAATCGGGTAAATTATTTAGCGCCACGGTCAGAGGCTTCTTCGTCGGAGATATAGTCTCGTGGTGTGTGTGAGTATGTATATGCTCGTGTATATATGTGTGCGCGTGCGATGCTGCTTGTTGCGCCGAGATTTATTTCGACTATCGTGATGTATAGCCCGGGTACATCCAATATTGTAATAGGCTTTCGCGCGCATACTTATATGCATACATTATATATATGCCCCCCTAGTGCATCCCTATACCTCTCCCCTCTCCTCTTCTGTTTCTGCCGAACACTTGCGCCTATGCGATCGTACACACACACACACACACACATACACGTACGTATACGCACATTCACACGCGGTGCACAAAGCACACTATCATTGTCGAGTGAGTGTATATACACACACAAACACACGGTACACATACGCAAACTACTTGCGCGATTGAAACACTACCCGGGCTATATCTCAACAGGTTGGCTGGGCGTTATGAGTACCTGCTCTACAGAGCATTACGCCGTGTGTGCGCGCGCAGCCAAGAGATGTGCACCGGTTGAAAAAAGAGCGAAAGAGCGGGAAGAAGAAGAAGAAGGGACAGCGCGAGAAGAAAGAAGAAAATGAATCGGTGAGCGTGCGGTATATAAGGCGTTCGCGCATACCGAGCGGGGGGATAAAATAGGTGGGACGGACGAGCGCCTGTCCGTGTGTATGTGTACGTGCAAGGGATAGAAAAGGAATGAGGTAGAAGGAGATTGACGAAAAAAGGAGACATGAGGGAGAGAAAGAGAGAGAGAGAGAGAGAGAGAGAAAATAGGGAGGACGAAAAAGATACGTAGAAAGAGCGAAGGGAAAGAAGACACTGACCGCCGGATCGGAATCGCATATTATCGCGCTCGCGCGCATGAAGCGCTATACGGCGGCAGCAGCAGCTAAGCCAGAAAAGAAACGGGCAGGTGTATTGGTAGGCTTTATCTCCGGGCGTATCTTTCTTCTCTCGTCCGTGGATGCGAGCCTCGTATATACGTGTATGCGAGATACTCAGCTTGAGAGGCCGGCTGGTTTATATTCGCGCGAGCGAGCGACCGCGCGAGAATAATTATGATAAGGCGTGATGCTTCAGCCCTTTTCTCGGGCTTTTAAAGGATATCCCGCGTGGCCTCGTCGTTCCTTTTTCCCTTCTCTCTCTCTCTCTCCCTTCCTGTCTGTCTTTCTCTGTCCTTCTCTCTCTCTCTCTCTGCTTCGCAGCGCCTTATTGTTCCGCGGCTAATTGGCTTTTACGCGTGCGCGCGTACTGGGGTTGCAGCGCTCGTGCGTTATATTGAGCGTGCATGTGCAGAGCCGAAGACAAATAAGAACATTAGCGAGTGAGCGGCCGTTGTTTTCTCTCGCTCTTTCTTTTTTTTCCATTCTCGTAATCGTATTAATTTGGTTTGGAATACATAATTGCCTTTGTTACGGTATGAATAAAAAGGAGACGGAATAAGTAATTCTTTTCAGTCAAAAGTAAATATTAGCTTCGATACAGTTGGATGGATGTAAAATTAATTATTCCTTCACGATGACTTTGCAATATTCTGCATTTGGAGATGTAAGTTAGAATATTTTGAATACAACTATGTAAATGGACAAAATGGGATTTAATGAAAAGTGTTATTTAATGTGAATGAAGTGAGAAATGTAGGTATATGAAAATATTCTGACGGCTTACCACCAAAAGCTTTCAAAGTCCTAAAGTACGAAACAAATTTGCTAACTGTGTTTTGATTAGATTGCATCGGCTGGAAATAAATGGAAGTTTTAGCGCTATAATTAGCTTTGATTTTTAAATGAATACGAGTAAATGTTATTTCTTTCCGTTTTGCAATTAACTACCTTTTCAAGTGATTTTTGGTTTTAAAGTAGTTACGTTTGCTTAGGGATAAGAGAGATGAAGGTTCACCGTGAAATTAACAACTGTTACCTACAAAACGTAACGAATGAAAATTCAGTTTTATAAATTTTATGTTTAGAATTAACATTTTAAAAATATTTCTTAAATGTTTAAAAAGTAAAAAATAAGAATTGTTCTTATTTTCATATAAACTTCGTAAGAAGAAACAGTAAAAAACTTTTGCAAATTTATAAGAAGGCACGTTTACGCAATGTCGCACGTGATTTACCTCGTCGGCGAGTAAGGTATAAAAAAATCATTAGAGAAAAATCATTTGTAAACAGTTGCTTCGAAGCGAGCAACAATTTCCAATGTCATAAAAGAGTGCGAAGATTAAGAGAAGCCATCGGGTGAGTTATTAAACGCGCGTGACTTATGCGCGCGCGAACGAACGGGCGACCGCGGCTGAACTAAAGTTTTCTCTCGCCCGGTGTGTGTATATACTACACGCACGGCGTGGCTCATATCGCTGCGCGCTGTGTACACATTCACGCACGCGCATATAGGACTCCACTCGGTGGATAATATCTCCGCGAGCCGCACGCAGCCACGAGATAAGTATAATTAACACGTTGACTTGGAGCTTAGACAAGGCATTAGTCATGTGTGCCGATGCAACTCTACCTTGTCCCTCTCTTTCTCGTGTATGTATATATGTGCGTGGATATGTAAGTTATAACCTATGTACGTATGAACTCGGGAAAGAGTTCGGACGGCACTGCGCTCGCGTATGTGCACACGTGTGCGATATTCGGTTACACCGGACGAGCCATGCCAACTTCGATGGCCGCGCGTTTCACGCTAAATGCCGTGCTGTTCGCAGTTTATAACTGCGTGCGAGAAACGTGCTGAGCATGTGCGAGTGTGTGTGTGCGTGCGCGCGTGTATATATATAGATATATGTGCTTGTGTGCAAGAGTTTAGGAGCAACAGTGTCCAACGAGAGTTGCTTTATAGCGTATTAAAGTATTTCGAGACGAGGATATTTTGGGGCTTCTTTATTTTCGTCAATTGTCGCGTGAAAACGAAATCTATTTAGCTTACCGGCTTTCGTGCCAGTGTTGCTACATTTTCTCGTAGACAAATCTTTTATTGTTGAGAAGAAAAATTACTTTTGTAAAGTTGTTTCAAAACGTTACTCCTTGCAAAATATTATGTTTTTGCTTATAAATGATATGTTTATAACAAAATTAGTAAAGCATAACTGAAGCACCGACCTAATTCAAGTCATCTTTTGCTCCAGAACGTAAAACGGTAGTACCCTTTCACAATTTTATAATCGATGAATCAAGCTGTGATTTAGCGGTTTCTATTAAAATCGGGACATTTCATGTAGGAAATTTAATTGAAAAGCAATTTACCAAAAAAGTTGAGTTGTCCCAGCACGACACGTAACTGCACGTGCAGTAAATAGTTGCAATAAATCTCGCATTGTCGGAAAAAATGACTTTAATTGCCGTGTCCAGTGAATAAATTCAACTCGTACATCGGCAAGCCCTTTTTACTCATTCGAAAAGTCCCATAGCCGTGCTGCCTTCATTATTCGCAGGAAATCCATATTATATAACCATTATGTGCGTGCATACTTGGTGAAACCGGCGCCGATCTTCAGCTGTAACTATCCGAGTAATAATCTAAAGTGGTCTTAAATCTATCTAGATACCGCGTGGTCTACAAGATAATCTTCGGATATAATTCCCCCCGGTATTTTTGCCGGCGAGCGCTTTCGATCCGCCAAAAGAACGAGATTCGCCGCGAGTTTCTCGATTTTTCCTAATCACAGCTAACAAGTTCAACGTTGCGCGGCCAGCCTCTAAGCGTTCCATATTTATAACGTTTCCTCGTCAGATACGCATTCAACTTATATACGATCTGAGAACAAGTTCCTAGAGTCAAATGAACGTCCCGGCAGGCTTCGGGGGCCCGAGCGTTTTTTCATCCTCTCCCTCTCTCTCCCTCTCTCTCTCTCTACCCGCACGAATCGTTCGTTTCAAATGAAAATCAACGAGGGGACATGCATAAACGCATAACCGCGCGAGTTCGTCTCTCCCAGCTTCCTTACAGGGCGAGCTTTGCGCGTATACGCTCGTCGCAATATCTTCCGTATATGAAGGCGCCCCGAGCGAGGCCGCCGTCTCTCGGTAACGAGACGACGACCGGCTATCTTGCTCTCTCTCTCTCTCTCTCTCTCCATCTCTCCGCTTGCAGTATACATACACGCCGAGCTATAATAATTAGTAATTCAGATCGCGCGGCTGCTGGTGCCGCGACTGCTGCTGCTGCTGCTGCCCAAGTGAGACATTACACGAATGTGTATATATATGTGTGCACCGCGTATATGCCAAGGTACGGTTATTACTTACGATCAAGCAAAAATTTAATCGAATAAATCTGTCGCGTGCACGCCCGCCGCGAGTATACGGACTCGATGGAATAGCATGTACGAACGCGCGCGCGCCGCTCAAATATAAAGCGATGTTTATTTTGAAGTGGAGAGAAATTTGAATACATAACTTGTGTATGTGTGTGTGATTCCGAGGAGATCGCTACAATGTTTGCGCAATGCTACTCGCCTCGAACTTTTCCTAATCCGCATTATAGATTTAAATTGCATTCGTATTTTTGCCAGAGTTATTAATAATCATTAGTTTAGAGTGTCAGGGTATATGTGTGTGTATGTATAGCCAGATCTGTTTCAGACTATAACAGGCGAAAACAAATTCTGAATTAACGTGCAGTTGAACAAAATCTTAATTAATTCCACAGCTTTTTTTTATTATGTAAGTCGAGTTAAAAAAATATTGAAAGCTAAAGTAAACGGTAGAAGCAGTAACGAGAAAGATTGAGGAAGCAGAAAGTGGTATGTATAAGTAATACCTGTCTGAAGAGGATCACTATGGATCTATACTATATTATTTTTTATCAAAAGTAAAAAAAAAGAAACTTAAAGGTTCAATACTTTATATCAGTTAATTTATAAACAACTGAGACATAACATTATTAGAATATACTTTCCGAGTATCATAGACATCCGTAATGAGATTTTGTTTATACACACACAGGCAAACGTCTAAATTACAGGCGGAATGCCGACGGCAATTAGCATTTTTGTCACCCCGAGTCTTTGTTCCCTCCACTTAGGGAGAAAAAGGAGAGAGTGTCGATTGATGTTCTCGCGGAGGGGCCCACGCGGGAGGAAGAAGCATACAGAAGGAGCAGAAGAAGGAGCGCACGGGTTCTGTTGCCGCGATCCCCCGGTAATTAATGGCCTTAGGGGGCCGAGTGGAGCAAGATCGCGGGCTCCCGGTTAAGTTAAATTTAGCGGGATTTAGCATAACATTGAGTTAATTAGCCGGATGGAATCTAAGGCATTCCGAGGTTGCTGCTGCTGCTGCTTGCTCTTTCCTCCTCCCCCGCCTCTCTCACTTTCGTGTCTAGGGGCTTTCTGCATACGTGCGGACCGCGACATCTACTTGGCGCCAGGCCCCTCTCGGCAAAACCTTCGCTAGGAGGGACACGACACTGCACGTACAGCACACATAAGGTCTGCGGGAGCTGCTGCTGCTTCTTCCTAACGATCGAGTCGGAGCAGGGGAAGGAGAGCGCGAATGTCGTGGGCCTTGCAGCTCGTTCTCCGTCTAACTCCGATTTCTCTCCTCCCCGCGAGCGCACGAGAAAGAAAGAGAAGAGAGGGGGGAAGAGCAACCGCGTGTTTGTCTTCCTCTCGCCGACCAATTAACTCGGATGTCTTTGGGCCATTATGCCGTTTACCCGGCGTTGCCGCTGTATTTTTTACGCTTTATCGGCCGGGGCCTTTTCCCCCTCGCGCGCGATATACGGCTGATTAGCCGCCGGAGAGACGAGAAGAAGAAAGCGGGGCCCGATATTGCGCGTTCGCGCTCGCGGCCAGTTATGAAATAGGACTCTTTTGCGCCTGCCCGTATACCCGGAGCGACTGTAACCACGGCCGAGCGCCGAGATTATTGAAATATAACGTTTTCTTTACGGTCGCTGCGATCGAAGCTTCGGGGACGCGCTGCCCGAAACGTCTTTATCAGTTATTGAGCATCTAAAGGACTTTTCGAGCTTATTAATGAAACGAGCATTTTCACCTTTTTTATTTCTGTCCTCGGAGAATTTTTAAGCCTCCTAATAGCTATCGCATCGAATTTTTATCAGCCGTAATGAGAATCATTTTAAATTATAAGCTTATTTTTTCAGTCACTTAAATTAGTAAGCTTTTATTGTGTTATATAAAATGCATTTAATTATTGTTAAAAGAATTAAACCTGACATTTACGTACTTACTGTTCTTTGTCAGTTTTTATTCGTCAAAGTCAGGATGGTTTTGTGTAAAGTTAAATGTCTTGCCACGTAGGACCTTATCTACTGATCGAAAGCTCTACTTTACTACGTACATACATATCCTTGTCTATAAAATAATTATGTTAAATTTTATTTTAACTAATATTTCCAATTTTACGCTATATAGTATAATATAATTTGAGATTTATAATACACCACAATCCACGTACAAGCACGAAAACATTGTTATCAATCTGATCCGTGAAATAAAAGGAGGCACGCCATCATCATAGTACCATCAGTTGCAGCTTATTCGATTGATTCCTTCGCGAGTTATCGAATCGTTGGGGCGGCCATTACCACAGCGGCGCTGCACGGGAAAGGTTATGCGTTTTATTGCTCGACTTTGGCGCGCGGTCAATTCCGACGAGGTGTAGATGGATGCCCGTTATACGCCGGGGCGTCGTAACGAGGCGCGAGACTCCCAATGACATTATATTACAGGCTGTCAGGTGGAGAAGAGAGCCACGTGCTCACGTAGACGCGAAATCGTTCGGCCTCTCTTGCTCTCTTCTCTGCCTCTCTCCCTCTCTTACTCGAGGCATTACGCTTTCAAAGTAATTCCTATCCGCGGGCGCTTCGAGCTCTTCTTCTCTGTAATATTATGCGCTCGCGCACTTTCAGCTTGCGAATGATTGCGCGCGTGCGCCGCATTGACTTCCAGTCGATGCGTAATGATCGTGCCAGCGTGTGATGCGATCTCTGATGATCCTCTCTTCTCTCTCTCTCTCTCTTTCTCTTTTTTCTTGTTCTTCTCTTTTCGCTTCTTCGAGTTGCTCTCCTTTTCAGATTTGCCATCATTTTTCGAAGATAAATGAAAGCAAATTGCGAAGAGTCCACGATGGTCCCGTTTTTAGCTCAAGTTAAATGTTTGCTTTTACAGTAATTATAGAGCTGTTATCGTACGTGAATATTTATGTGGTGAAGGTATTTAAGAATCATTTTTATTTTTGATACAGATTGACGTTATTTAACCGAAAAATTATAGTTATGAAGTTCTAAGTAGTATTTAATTAAGTATTACATTTAATTAAATAATACATTTAAGTTAAATTTAAAATATATGAAAGTGATTTAATAAGTATCGAAAAAATTATGCAAATTATAATTTTGTCGTTCTTCTTTTTTCCGATATAACAACCACTACATTACCAAACACGAGTTTTTAATAGTTATAACACATCGCTAATACCCAAAAGGGGGATACAATGTGAAATAAACGGTTAAAAAAAAAAATTACTAAAAGAAGAGGGTAGGTTAGAAAGCGAATTATGTGTTGGCGGTTCATTAAAAGGTTTTGCAAGTCCTTAAAACGTATCATTAACAATATTTACATGCGTAATTACCATACGCTGCTTATAAAACTATAGCTTCAGGAGACGATTTTTTCGCCGATTAGACGTTTACGAAATAACTTCCGGGAGAATCCATAATCCAGTCGACGATTAACGCGGAAAGCTCGTGGAAGGAACATGCACTGAAAAAGGGGAAGGAGTTAATTTAGAATCGCGCGCACGCGTTGGCTGTCACGTCTATTAGCGAACCCGCGAGGAGTTGGATTTATGGCATCAGACTACCGCGCTTCCAAGGACCGTTATATGGTTTTACCCACCTGCAATGGAGAAATAGATTGAAGAAAATTGTAATGAACTTATGAGTTAATATTTTTCAAGAACAGATAATAAGTCCATTCTCAATTTGACATTAAAGTTTGTATATCAGAATAGTAATAGTCTTGCCACAAAAGTTCAGTTCGAATTTCTAGAACGGTAAAGACTGTATATAGCGACACATAAAACAACTTCGCTATCGCGCAAAATTGTTATACATAGCAATAAGAAGGCTACTTTTGTTGTCTAAGTTAAAAATGATAGATAAAGTTCATATAGTTTTAGAAACCTACAATTTATAATCTCAACTTTTACTAAAGATACGTTTTGTTTGTAATACCTGCTAAAGGAAAATTTCTTTGTTCGGTCATTTTTCTTTTCTTGTTTTCTCGAGTTGCAGGAGCGGTAAGATGCACATCTTACGTGGGTGTCCCTAGTTTTACGGCTGTAGCCACTGCAAATCAGCAGAATAACGCGGCCTACGCGCACTTCGCGTGAGTAGTGGTCAATAGCATCGTTTTCTTATTTTCCTTTTAAAAGTCGAAGACACGTATAGGCGATGAATAAATCACGCGCAATTCGCCGTTCGTCCCGCACTTGTATACACTGCCAAGGATTTCTTATTGCCACGATAAAGACGTCGGCTATATCTTGCACCTATATAGCTAATTTCTTCTTCAATCCTTCCTAACGGAAAATTTACCTTGCAATTTTTTTCGTTTTCCGACAAAATTTTGAATGATTTGTAAATAAATTATATATTTTTATTTAAATTTGTACAATTTCTTATATATTATAAATACAAGAAATTTTAATCACTTTAGTGCCGATATACTCTAGGCTGCTTCAATAATAGTCGTATAAGGCTGAACTGTATAATTTGCATGGTTCAAAAGAAAATGACAAAGTGTCAGGCTATTGTAAATAAATGACTCAGAGGCTTTTAAAGGGAGTAAAGAGGGACCATGCATTTGTAACTCAAACAAATACGTAAAATAGAATTAAGGGAATAATACAAAATTATTTAACATATAGTTCATCTCATTCTCAATGGTTTTTTTTTATATTTTCGACGTTAAATTTTAACCCTATTGTCTCACAATTAAAGTATAAACTTCAGGACGTTGAAAATTAATAGAAATGTCAGATAGCCTTTCGACATTATACTTGAGTGCTTAGGTTGGTTTTAATTTCAAGTAACATTGTTTCGCAAAGTAACTAAATTAGCTTAACAAGCCTGTTATTGTTTCTATCCTATAGTTACAAGCAGGCCCTCACGGCGTACAGCAACGCCCGCGCCCTCGCGAGATTCCATTTTTTTCAGCGCACACTTTTCCGCTCGAGCCTGTCTCTCTCTCTTTCTCGACGAGTCCCGGATCGGAAGTCAAGTGCGTTCAATCGTTAATCACGCTGCCCCGCGAGACGTGTGCGTTTGTGTGTGAGCGCGCGGAAAGAAATGCTCCATTGGAAAGCGAGTCGTTCCGTCGTTTGTCGGCCGGCACGCGTACATACGCCACTCTATTGTTGACTCGCGCGCGCGTCTGTGTATATATACGCGTCTACACGTCTCGCCCCGGCGACCAATAAATCTCGGCCCGTTTCCTCTTACAAGCCATTACCGAATGAGAACGACTCGCTATACGGCCTTCGATATATACACACACGCGTATTGCACTCCTGCCGCAGGGATTATTATACGCGCCTGTCTAGACTATGTGCCTTTTTCCTCTGTCTTTCTTCGTCTCGCCCTCGCCTTCGCACAACGCCCGGTTCCCTGTTCCCTCTCTGTGTATACACGCGCCCGCGTGCGCGTATTGGCTCGGGATATTCATCCCCTTATTGATTCTGCGGGCGGTGCGCGAGCGAAATTGTTAAACACGCGTGTACGACTTGTACGACTCGCTCTCGTTTTCTTTGATGTCGCGCCCGCGCGCAAGCATGGACCTTGCTGATTATAATGTACGCCGATGAAAGCTAAACATCGAATTTATACTGTGATTGTCGGGAGGAGGCGAAAAGGAGAATGATGCCGAGATGAGGGATAAAAAGTGTTGATTTATTCAGAGGGGCCGTATTTTCATTTTGAAATGAGCTTAACGTATAATGACTACTGTGGGGAAAAAACTTTTTATAATTTACGGACGATATTTATATATTGAGTGACATGTGAATAAGATACTTACAATACAGTAACTTGAGCGTATACAATGTAAATTATTTGCAATTCGGCATCTCACGATTATTTTACTCATAAAATAAAAAATTTATACTAGCAATTTTGATCGTCATAAAAGCATCGAAAAACATGCTTTGCCTTCTCAAATTTCATGATGCAAAATCTCTCAGAATGGTCAACCGTTTTCATGCATAAAAAAAATTATAAAATTTGCAATTCTTATAAGTATTGCAAAAACAACAGCGTTTATACATTAAATTTAAAGCTCAATCTACAGTCAGCCGTGTAAAAACAACTTTTCATCGCTGAATCTATTTGTGACTTAAATATTTTCATAATCCAATTTGCGCCGCAAGTAGCTGATGCGCACCTGCAGCTGCAATTTTAGAACTTTCAAATGCTTATACATAAAACCTTCCATATTTAGCACTTGTGCTTCATCGCGCTTATGGCTCCTCTAGCAAAAAATGAAAAAAATCGATTTTCCTCGTTCACTCTATTTTTAATTTCTCTTCAACGATGCGCGTTGTCACGGCATACAGTCCCGCGTGTACTCATCGTTCGTCTGTCCACTCGTTGGACCTCGTTAATTTACGGTAAAACTCGAGCAAGAGAGATAGCGAGCGCGGAAACTGCTGCGGTGCAAGAGAGTTAGGGAGAAAGAGAGAGAGAAGAGGGAGGGGAAAGGGGGGAAATGAGCAAAGAGAGACAAGAGAGACCGTGGAGCGCCGGAGAGCGAGCGAGAGCGGGTAGGGGAGGGGGAGGCCAGAGCGTATGCCCAGATGGAGAAGATGACCAAACGAGATGCTCTTTGAGACACTGAGAGAGGCTCCAATAAAGCCGGACCAATTACTGGCTACCGTCCTTTCCCATTCCCCTATTGATTTGCATTCAAATAGATGTTATACTCTAAGTAGACGGATCCTAATGGATTATCAGTCCGAGTCATCGCGAGCTTCAAAGCTCGCTCTCTCGCTCGCTCCCTTTTCTCTCTACCTCACTCTATCTCTGTTTCCGCGTCGTTTCCGAGCTCGGTGGCTAGGTGGAGGCCAGAACGAGAAAGCGAGAGAGAGAGAGAGAAATAGACAGACAGACCACCTCCTTTCCAATTCGCGTATATACCCACTGTTTCCATCCATTTCCTAATGAAACTTCCGCCGACCAGCCCTTTTTCTAAACGCACCTAATGATCGACTCTCGGGAGGCAAGTGTATATAAGTAGCGCACGCGCCTTCGTGGATGCCGATCTTTCTTCTCTCTCGCTCTCTCTCTCTTTCTCCCTCTTTTCCTCCCTTCTTCCCTCCCACCTCTCTCGCTGTCTTTAAGCCGACTCGTCGAGAACGAGATTACTTTCGCGGCTTGGGAGTTGCTTAAGTTTTCTCGTTTCTGTCTTTCATTTTGCTCTTTTTCCGTCTCAGCAACTCGTTTTTTGTCCGCGGGTGTTATTCGTGCATTAGGTGCGTGTGCGTCGAGCAACTTACATCAACGCGGATTAGAAGTTTTAATTTTTTTTTTCGACCTTTTTTGGTTGCGAGTCCATCAGTAACTTTAAAATGATAAGCATCATAACTATGTAGCAAAAAAGTAATATAGTACATTTAGGGCGGATTTAAACCTCCGATGTACATACATTTTTGTAATTATCATAAACAAATACTATATATAAATCCTATTCACATAAAAAGAGAAAAGAACACTTATATAGATAATAATTGTGACGCAACCATTAAGTACGAGTTTAAAATTATTAAAAATATGGCGATAACGTTGATAAATAAAAAAACTTTTTTAAATCGGTGTATATTAAATTGTTTAATATAATATAATAACTTTTGGGTTGCGCTGGTTCATATTAGATATGCAAATTATATATTAAATTATAAGTTTAAAAAATCATGAAATATTCAGAAAAATTGCTTAGCCATTTATTCATAATACTATAACTTTTTTTAATAATTTTAACTTCGTGCCTTAATTATTACCCGCAATTTTTATTTACAGTTAATCTTTTTTTTCATTTATATATTATACAAGTATAATCTATTAACTAGATATTTTTATTTCTGACTTTTAAATTTATTATAAAACAAAACCACGTTAGTGCGTAGGATTAAGGAACTGTACTGAATAAAAGAAGACCATCTAAAAGTAATCAGTCCTTCAAGAGCAGCCCAGTTTTCTGAAAGAATTTGTAACATTAATAAAGCATATCCGTTTAGAATATTTTCAAACATTTATCTTGTTCCAGCGGAAGGAGTCTCATTGAAAAATGCGCGCCAACTAGTTATATCGTTTACTTTCGGATTTCTCGCGTTTATTTTATCGTCTTTTTCAATATCTGTCTTAAGTTTCTGTCGTCGGCGGAGTATCGTAGGCCGATAGATTAGTGATGGTGTATAAACGATTTCCGTGATATCTAGTTCTCCTATATTAACGACCATCTCCATGATTAATTGATAGCAATGCACTATCCTTAACGCTGTTTTACCATAAATCAGTCTGCAACACCCAGTAGAGGCGTGATAGTCAATTAAAAGAAAAAATTAAGTAATAAAACATTAACCAAATGAATAAAAAGAGTTACACTGAATGACGTAAGTTGAAGGAAACAATGATTAAGTTATGCGAAGCGTAAATAGTATTATAAGTAAAAGTATGACAAGTGAGATATTGTAATTAAAATTTCTATTAATAAGTATAAAAAACACATTGTCATAAGCTACTTACCATCATTCCACTATTTTAGAGTCAAATACTAAAAATATAGAAGTTGTTAATAATTTATAATAAATAGTGGTAATGAAATGGTTAATACATTTTTCAAACACAAATGCTGCATAGTTTCTAAACAGAGGAAATGTCATAATTGTTAAAACTTAATATTTGTATATTTGATATAAAGGAAGTATAAATAGTCGCTCAAATTATTAGCAGTTAACTTAATATAATGGCTTATGAGGCTATTTGATAAAGCTCTGATTAAGCTATCAAAATAGTCCCTTGAATAAAGAATAAGACTAGGTGACTACGTCATCGTATGCACCTTAATTCAACATCAGAATAACACCATACCAATTGCTCTTCCCTGTCCTGCCCACCCTATTTTCCGCCTACCTACTTTGTGTTACTATAAATACAAAAATATGAAAGTGATTTTATGAATATCTGTCAATATATTTTACAGTAATATTTAACTTACGCATACATGCACGGGTGCACGGGAGTTTCCAGATACATACAAGAGTGCGTTTAAACACTTAAAAATAAATTTTGCCGTAAATGGTGGCTCTATTTTATATCAAATATTTTAAAAATATTTTTTAAATATTTTTATCAGGATTTTTTTCGGATCGTTTGAATACCTTTTTGAGTATGCGATATTAGGAGAGTAAACATGACGATGAATTGCAGTGATCTAATAATTTGTCGTCGACCGATTTGAATAGAAACCTATTCATACGCCTTTGATTATCTAAACATCATTAGCAAATTTCCGTTCGCCCGAGTTTCAATAATGTACTTGCGATCGAAAAAAGCAAACTAATTAGTTCCCTTTCCCTCTCTTTCCTCCGATTGCTTCAGAAGTAATCTCATGCGTGAAATACAGAGACCGCATTAAGTTCCTACATATTATATGAATCACGAGCGGTATACAATGTTATTGAATTGAAATTAAGGCAGAAGGGAGAGAGTATGTGCCAATGCTGCGTGCGGAATTCCGCGTTTTCAGAGAAATTCGAATGCTACACGTCGCGATCAAAATAGTATTGAAAATTCTTTTAAATGCGTTAGGTACACTACTTTCTCTAAAAATTTTAATTTTTAAAATCTTATTGCTTTCGTTTCTAAAGTTTTGTACAGTATTTATTGTATTTTCTAAACTTTGTTTACTACGAGAGTGTTTTAGGAGCTTATAATACTATTATAATACAGTTACAATAACTTTCAGACGTTATTCTATGTTGTAGAAACTAGACAATCATGTTTCCGTGTATTTTGGCTCTTTTAGATTTACTTTTTAATATAGCACTTACTTGCTCTTGCGGGAGACAAGATAGTATTTTGAAGGGAAAAAGTTGGAATCCGGAATAATGTTTAGGGGGTCAAAATATATAAATATATGGTCGGATAGTCTGTGTAATATACCACTTTTTGTACGCCAGTGTAATTATGTACTGGACGTACACATCGCGCGTGCGCAGTGATGAAAAGTTAACGCGCGGCGAAAGAGTGGGAGAGCGCGAGCGTGAATTCCGGGTATATTCAATAGGGAGATTTGCAAGATATGTCTCGTTGAGGGTATGTATGAAAAAAGAAAAGCGAGCAGAGAAGAAAAAGGGAAATGAAATGCACGCCCGCGCGAGCAAAATGAGCTTACACGGCGCGTGTAATAAAAGGGCAAGAGAAAATCACGCGAGACAGAAGAAAGTCAAGATAAAAACTGACTTTGCATAAAAAGGAATAAAAATCTATTTATAAATTTTTTGAATGCGGGTCCTCACTACGTGCACAAGTATATCATGACAAACAGTGTGAGCAGTTTTAATTTAATTTAAAGAGTAAAATAAATTTAATTTATCTTAGCAATTTTATTTCGCGATTGTTATTTACTTATTATCTACAAAAGCAATTAAAAATAATGTATTATTGGCATTTAAAAGATAAATTGGATTGAAATTATTCAGTATTACCCAAAAGTTTCCACTTTAGAGATAACTATTGGTAGAGCTATGATTACCGCACTGAAAAAAAAGTCATTAGTGATAGTTATTATAAAGCATAGTAAAATACGATTAAGTAGAAGTAACTACATTTTATTAGAAAATTAACAATATTTCAATATTTTTAAATATAATTTTATAGTAAATATAAGTATTAATTATAGTTAAAATAAAATGGTTAAATTATCTAATTTAACCATTAAGATATAATATATAGCAAATTTTAATAAAAATAAAATTAGCTCATTCTACTAATTAAAAATAGTAATTTTGAATAAATTTTTTAGTTCTTTTAACAGAATAATAAAGATTAAGTTTACTAAATATTTATAGTAAATTTTTGCTATATTTAACAAGTATAAGCTACTTTAAAATTAATTCAAATTTACTATAAATATTAGTAGTGACAAAATCACACTATATTTTTTAATAAATTTAACAAAAAATTATAGTTAACTGAATTTTTTACATTACTATTTACATTATACAACATATTATTTGATGTATGAACATTAAAATTTTATCTATTATTAATAACTATTTTTAACGTAGAAGAAATTTTTTTCATTCTATTTTTCCATCGTTTATATATCCAGATTAAATATTCTAAGAATTTAGATGTTTCGATTAATAGCCATGAAATATATACTCATATAGGTAGCCCTAACGCGCAGAAAGTGTCGCGTATTTATAAACAAAATGCGTGACGTTAAAAGGTATTTGAGTAAATGGAATCTTTTGCAATATGAACAGCAATTTCAAGGTAAGTTATACATTCACACCTATAAAATTTATAGAAATACGTATCAATTAAAAATATGTTTGTAAAGATGAATGGATCGATATGGATGCATTATTGCATCTCCCCAATAAAGTATTTGAGGATATAATCAAACCTAAAGGAGATCGATATAGATTCCTGAAAAAATGATAAGCATTATTGGTAAATTTTTTCACTTATACATAATATAGAAACTTTTCTTTCTCTTGTTTTCTCTCTCCCTTTCTTCCTCTTCTTCCCGTTCTCTCTCTTCCTCTCTCCACTCTCAAGTCACGGATGTCTGTTTACTCGGCCCTGTCTCTCTTTCTCTCCCACACGTTTGTTACGATATTTACACCAACAAATAGTGTACTTTTGTTTTCGTATTCCTACATTATTTCAATGTTTACGTATTCGTAAATTCTTGTATTCAGTTGCTCAGTGTCTTTTGAACGGTTCGGTGGCATTTATTTCTTCACTCTACTGAAGTACTCTATATTCCAATGTTATAATCTAATCTTTATTAAACTTTTCAGAGGCTAAAATTTCGAAAGAAAATTCAATGAATAATGAAGAATTAGAGGTACACGTGGTACCGTACAGACACCGAATATTGAACTAACAATTTTTGGAAAAATTATATTTTTATATAGGCGAGAATTACGTAACTCTACATCAAGCGGTTTTATTATGAAAATACAGAGTCTAAAAGCAATAGGAATTGATGCGCATTTACAACTGCACGAAGTAACATATTATACAAAATCGCACTATATTTTATAGTAGTTTTATAGTTAAGCTAACTATATTTTTTTCTCGGTGCGATATACTTAACTTGGACGGAATTCGTTATTGTTCATGTTTATATATATATTTATTACAAACTAAACATAAGATGAATCGTGGCTGCAATAAAAATTGTGATTCATAAGCTTTTTTATACAACCGAATATAATTAGTATGAAGCCTTTTATTTGGCAAGAATGATTCGTCTATGTCTGTATAAAAGCAATGGGCGGAGCCAAAGAAAAACGGACAAAATTTAACGGAAGTAGAGAAAGGAGAACGTCAAGTAAAAAGGGAATTCGTTATATAGCCGCACGTTAAAACGGCGAGAGTACATAGAGAAAAGGGCGCAAATAATGAAAGGAAGAGAAAAATTTGGCTCTCGTGTGTATTTTGCGCCGCTGGACTCGTTTGGTCGGACATTCGAGCTGCGTGCGCTCTTTCGCTCGCTCGCTCGCGCGACAAGTGAAAGAGAGAAATACCGGGAGACAAAAAGAAGGGTAGTGGCCCCCAAAGAGAACCGAGGTGCGCGCGCGTGTGTATATGTTTCGTATATGCGAAGAGGAGGAGAAGGGGGGAGGGCGAGTTCGGTATCTGGACTCTCGCTAATTAGCTGCAAGGTGGGATATAAAGACTGTGCCGGAGTCGAAAACATTAAAGCGAGAGAGAGAGAGAGAGAGAGAGAGTCAGCGGCGTTGGAAGTGTAATGGACGTTGACGTATGGCAGCCGTGTGCGCCACTACTACGAGCGCGTTAGCTACCTGTAGGAATACAAGGCATCGAGTGCGTCGTTATACATATTCGCAGGTGTGCGTTTATATGCGAGTGTGAGTTTATATAGGGAAGCCGAAGAGGGAATGCTTATTTGCCGTGTCCAGGGACACGCTGCTGTTTTGGAAGTTTTTTGCTGCTCTGACTTTTCACGGGGCCGGCGTTCTTCTTTTCTGCTTATATGCAAATTTTCATGCCGAATTTTTTGTCGCGCGTCACGGAGGGAACGAACTAGACGTATAGATGAGAATCCTCATTAATCTCTATGTATAATATGTACTTTGTTCATTTTCCCTTTTTAAAGAGTTAGATTAACTTTATATAATGTGAATAGCTATATGAGAAACATTACTAGCCAATGTATATCAATAGCTCACATATTTGATATATAAGATTTTATTGGTGACATTCATTGTCAATAAATATTAATTAATTGATGCAAAATAATCTCTTAAAAAGATTCAAATTGCGTGAATAAATAAAAAAAAAATAAAAAAAATTAATTAATTGAATCGGATTTTCCAATGAGCATATAGATAATATGTTACGTGTTATATATTCATAAATGTATCGATAAATTATTTTACTAAACTGCTTTTGAAATACTGCATCTGAGTTTTTTCACTATTTTCTGTATTGATGTATAATCAAATTAGGTTTATACCTTAAAAAAATTATTTTTCTCCAGTTTTTGAAATAATTGTCATAAAGGTTTATACCAACAAAATTGATCGCAAGCCCCATTAAAAAATCATGAAGTACATATACTGTACTTATGAAAACTCTGACTCGTCGTATGAAAACCAAACACGCGATTTTTAAAAGTCACGTTTTATGATCAAAAAGTCTAATTGAAAATCCGGCATCGTACAACAAGAAAAATAACGCCGTTCACTTCCAACGCGGCGAAAAAAAGAAAAGAAAGCGAAAAGAGAAAAATCCCTCGCGAGTATCCGGTTGAAATAAAATTCGCAGTGATCGACTAGTTTATAGTAACTTCTCTCTTTCTTCCTCTCTCCCCGCTCACGCGCGAAAAGCGAAAGAAACCATAACATTTGACGCTCGCTGCAGTAGAAAATCGACTTTGCGCTCGCGCGCTCGCGTCTGCGAGAGCATTATTGCACTGTAAAAGGAGCGAGCAAGCGCGCGTCGGAAAAACTTGCGTGCGCACGCGGCAGATTGCCGGGGCATTTGTTTAAAGAGCCTCGTGAAACGCGGATTTTACGACCTCTCGCGTGTTCTTTCGGTCTCAGTGATATCTTGCTCGTGTTCGCCGCGGCGTCTCTTCTGCCCGAAAGAATGTGGAATTATATTCTCTCCCTTCTGGACGAGTGCGCGCACACGAGCGAGCGTTTCATTAATTCCCCGGGCGAATAATAACACCATATAATTTTATGCTTCTGAATTGTGACTCGTGCGCTATCGAGCCTTTAACGATCACCGCGCGTCTGCGACTATCGCGCGGTACTCTACTGTACTTTCAGCACGGCTTTTTCAGCTCGTGTATATATATATATATATGTAGAGAGAGAGAGAGAGAGCACGTAGTGAGGTTTTTTGGCGCGGCTGCAGAAATAACTCCACGCGTCTGGATGCGTGTTTTATACTTCGTAGCGAGTCTCGGTTTTGTATGTAGTCGCGAGCGAATACGAATTGTGTAGTTACATGCGTGGCTTGGTAAAAAGGTGGTTGATTACTCGCGCGGACTTGTGATTTTTCATGTAGTTATTGTCTTCGCGTAAGTACACCCATGCGTACGTGTAAAGTGCTAAATATATATGGTCGCACAACGTTTACTCTTCAGAACAGTCACGCACAACTGATCCGAAATAATTGGACAGAGCATTTTGTAATAGCCCTTACACAGCGTACCATTCCCGTGCGGCGTTTACCTGACCGGAATATATTTGCCGCAAATGCACCTTGAGTAGCGGACGGTATCCTTTTTCGCCAGTCTAATTCCTGCCTAGCGCGACAGCCTCTGCTCTCTACACACGGCGAATTAAAGCAGTAGAAATGCAAAGAGGCATAAAGCTCGCTGCTCTCGAGTTTGCTCGCTGCGCTTGTTCGTCGAGGCAAAGCTCGCGCAACACGTAATCGATCGGCTACGGATCCGGTCACGTGGCGATTTTTCTCTCTCTCCTCACATTGTGTCAATGTCTTGGCCGTGCGAGTACGAGCAGCATGAGCATAAGGGATTCCGGAATGCCGGAAAAGCAAGAGTCTCGTACGGCGACGACTGCGGTGCACAAGCTCGCCGTGACCCCTCACCTCCTTGGGTGCAAAGGCGTAAGGTCGAGAGGGGGAGACAGTCCGCAGCGGCGACTAGGATTTCCGAGGGCTGCGAGAGAACTGCAGCGAAAAAAGAAATCCTAAACGCCCGTCTCTCTCTCTCTCCTTCTCTCGCTCGCTCTTCTTGGCCGCTCAGCCATTAGTCTTTCGCGGCTGCACGCGAGCCGTGGGGGCGCCTGGCGTAGGCGGGATGTGTACCTCTCTCGCGCTCATTCTCTCTTGGCCGGCGCGGCTGATTGGTTTACGACGACATTATTTGCTTTAAACTCGCGCGCAAGCTGGCGTCGCGCATAATAAGGCGCGCGCGTACGTTCGGTGTTGTTTCGCGTGCAGGCCGAGGAGAGCTCTCGCCTTATTTCGTCGATCCCTCGAGCGCGTCCTCCTCCTCGTCGTATAGTCGTCTCCCCTTTGTCCGTGTGCGAAGAGGTTTCGTGCTCGCTCCGCGGGATTTACGCTTTTTGTTTTGCGTTGAACGCACGCGCGTGGATGGAGTCTGATTCATGGCCCGAGTCGCGAGTCTTTTAATTGATTTATGCTGAGAGTTGTGTATAATATGTGTTATTGAAAAATTAATGCAGAGGAAGAGGGCGAATATCGTGGATTTCTATCGTTTTGAATAAGCATTGTTTCAGCGTGGAACAGAGACTTTCGATGTGCAGAAAATTATTTTCATATAATTTTTATCAAAAAAAAGACCTATTGAATGATTTTATGTTAAAAATATAATGTGCGGTTATAATAAATCATTTGTTTTTGCGAAATTACTTTTTCATAAATATTAGAAAGTCTAGTAAATACATTTTTAATGTAGTTCGTCATTAGACAAGAAAAAACAAGTAGGAAATGGTCGAAGCAACATGGAGTTAACAAGTTGCATGCGGCTCATGACAAATGGCTAATGACTTTGTAGATACACAGCCGTCACGTATTGGAGCAGCAAACAGTATTTATGTTTAAATGCAAAGTAGATAAATAATTATTATTGAATTTACTTACCTGTGTGATGCATTTCAACTTTCCCTTCTTTATTAAAAATTGTATTTCGGATATTTATTTTGAACATTAATTTTCATTATAAATGCAAATATTTTAAAATTTATTACATCGTTACGTAATAATAAATTAACCATCATCCATTTTAATTATTCATTAAAAATACGATAAAAAACCTTTTTTAACGAATTATTCACTATTTCTTATATTTATGAACAAACAATACGATGTAGGCGATTGTTTTGATTCTACACCTTTATAATTGCATGTCAGAGTCACTGATCTAGATTACAAAGATCTAACAATTTTATTTGGTTTAAACATATAAACAGGTATTCTATTCTCGTGGCAATCACACAAATATTGTCTATAAAATTAAATTCCTCGAAATGTCGCACCCACGACGATGTCCAATTTCTGAATCCGTGCAATCTCAACCGCCCAACGCAGATGCGCCGAAGATCTTATCCTCAATCACGTATCGCAAATCCTTTCCACTTTTATTATCCATAACTTGCGCGAAAAATCTTATTACGCAGTTTATTTCTCTCCAAAAAGCTAGAAAAAAAATCTCAAAAGACACGCACACATATAAATACACACTCTCTTTAAAACTGCTCGTCTCGAGACGATCCGGGCGCCTCGCGCGCGCGTATTATGCACATACATCAGTCCGGGGACGAAAGGGATATCTCGTTGCGTAGGTGAATCTCCCAGTCAGCCGGACACACTTGGCGAGCGCGCGCACAAATTAAAATATAAAAAGAAGGGGCGAGCGTTGGCCGACGACGACGGCTGCGACGGCAACGGACAGTGAGAGGGAAAATACGAAAAGAGGGAAGAGGAGGAGGACGAGACGGTATATGATGTTAGCTTTGCGAGCGCTGAAAAACAGGGAAAGAGCGAGAACCGCGCGCGTGTGCGAATGCTTTCGGGTAGAAGGCAAGGAGCGTCTTTTACATATAATTACTGACGCAAAATGCCACAAGATTCTTCGCCGCGCGTCATCTCCCTTTTCCTCTCTATTTCCCTTCTGCGAGCATCTGGTCGCTGCGTCGACTTCGTTGCCGTGCTTTTGCCCTGTGCGCCTTTGCCTCTACCCTCTCTCTCTCTCCCTTAATCTTGTGCCGCGCGCTCACTCACTCTCTCTTCGGGACGCGTCAGTTTTTCGCGTGTCTTTTTCTCCTCGGTGTGGTAGAAAATTTTCAATTCCATTCATGTAAATTATTGTAGCGCACCGGTGCTCTCGACATGTGCAACTTGTATTAATGACGCAGTAAAGGAGGCAGACGGGCGGAGTTAGAGCTGCCCATTAGCGGATGAAAGCGGAGGGCTCTCAGCGCATAGCCCGATAATAGCCCGACTTATATACCCGCTGCAGCAGCAGCCACCGCCGCCTCCGCCGCCGCCGTTGCCGTGAGTTCGTGTAGTTTAGCTGCCACTGCGTTTTCCGCTGCACTTCTCTCCTCTCTCTCTCTCTCTTGCCCGCTCTCTGGCGGCTTGCCCGCTCCTCTGCCACCCCCGCTCCTACCCGCTTCCGCTGAGTCTCTTAATATTGTAGCGCTCACGCGCAGGTGTGCGTAATGCCTGTGTGCACGAGAGGAGAGTAGAGATGCTGTAATGGTGAGTAGCGATTTTAAGAAGTTCTCGAGATATTACTCGTCGTCTTCGATTATGAGTATGATTTTTAATTTCAGGTTCTACTACTTGCCTTTTCTGCACTGACTTGAGGAGTAATATCGAACAGAGCTTTCTTTATTACATTTTTGCAAATATGTACTTATATTTTAAAATACTAGATAAATGATATATTGTATAGTTTGAGATTAATAAGAATTTATTTTCATTTCGTGCTTATATAGAAAACGAACAATTGAAGTCACTTATGCTTTATGTAATGATTTTGTGTATGCATTTTCCTATTATTCTTTACATTAAAGAATAATCGGGTAATAAAAGAAGAATACAATTTTTTTAAGCTGGATATATCTTATGTAAAGATACACAATCGAAAGATATTACACATGTAACGCCGACTTTCTAATTGTGCTGCACCCATCTGCTCTTTTGCTTTCAAAGCATGCACAAGCTCTTGCTCACATACGACAACACTATCAAATAAATAAACAAAGGAAAAAATATCCATGGCATTACGGAGCTCTTGGGAAAAATAGCGAAAAGCACGTCACGTACACGGCAAGTCCATAACAACATCCAGGCGGAACAGTCGCTTTTGAGAAACAAGACGCCATTAAGGCCTAATCTCCTGAAATTGATAATAAATAAGTCCGCGAATCTTTTGCCCCGAGCGCGCGAACGACTTGACGTGCCTTGATCTCACTCTCCCTCTCTCCCCCTCTGTCTCTCTCTTTACGTCTCGCCATTATCGACAATCCCTTTCCCCGCGCTACCAATCGGCGTCGATTAAAAATATTCCGTAAGTGCCGCGCGCGAATGCATATACACGCGCGCACAGCAGATAACGCGTGCCTCTCGCCTCGAGCAAGTCGTCCGCGCAGGCTCGCGAGCGCGAGCATACGATGCATGCGCGCACAACAACGGGCCAGGGCACTCCCACGGTGTTAAGCCGGTATACGCGGCGCGTCGCGCGCACAGCACCGCTATAGGAAATGTCGAAGCCAATCGTCGGACGTGCGAACAGATTCCGATAATAAGAATGGAGTGCAGCGGAGAGAGTGTACATACGTACGTGTGTGTGTGTGTTTGAGGTTAGTGGCGAGGTGCCGGTTTTATCCGATTTTAGATATATCTGCGCGTCCTTTTCACGCGCGCAAGCGCGTTTCTCCTTTTTGGATTGTTTCAACTTCCTTATGCCCCTTTCGTACAATGCGTGTATATAAGCAAGACTCTACGGAGAAAGAGAGAGAGAGAGAGAGAGTTGCCGGGGACAAGGAAGAGCACACGCGTATAGAAATACGGTCCGATGAACTTTCTATGGATTCTGTGTGTGAGAGAGCCGAGTGTACAAGGATGCCTTTCTCCGTATGTAGATCCTTTAATTAGAGTGCTCGATCGAGATACCCTGGCTGAAAGGTTTCAGAAAATTCTTCATTCTTGTTCAAATTTAATTTTTTAATTTGGATATCTCTTATTTGAAAATTAGACAATGTGTATAGAATGTAAGAAGTGAAAGTAAGATATATAAGAGAAATATTTTATTCTATTCGATGATAAGTTGAAATAATATAAATGAAAAATTGTCTGACTAAAGTGATTCTTTATCTACTGTTATTTAATATTACGTCACATTTTATTCCAGATTTATTTTTTGTTTTTATATTCATCAAAGTTGCTATTGTTTGCGTTACTATTGTTCATATTGTAAATGTGGCATCTATCATAACTTTATGCATGAATATCCATAGCTAATTGAAGTTTTTGTATTATTGACATTACTTTTTACTACAAAAGGGGTTTCAAAACTTACATCCAAAAATGTAATTATGATTTTAGGCTAGAAAAAAAGATATAATTTAAATAGCGACTGAACCAACGCAATATTTTCTTCAAAGAAATATGATTTTAGATGAATCAATCGGAAAGTCTATCTAAGCGTGATTGTAGGTATAGTAAATTTAACGTAATCTAAAATAACATGAAAGTTCGATTAGAAACGAAAACAAAATGAATATCTTACGGAAAATATAGCATACATTATGCCATGAAATAATTTATATAACACAACTTTTCATAGGATCGGCGTGATTTCTGCATTATTTGCATAACTACAACTTTATCGCGGTAATTCTGAATTATGCATTTAATATTTTCTCCGGGAATTCGATACTAAGAATATTTCTATCCTAAAAGTAAGTTTATTCTAAGCCTCGGAATGCCTCTCTCTCTCTCTCCCTCGTCTTCGTCGCCAATTTTATGGATTCTTCAGCATCGCGAATAGAATCCTCAAAGCCAACTTATCGGTCTGCCTTACAATAACGAGGCAAATACGCGGTTTATCCGCGCCGCATAAAATGTCATCGGGTTCGGTGATTTTCGCGAAGGCGCGTTCTCGAGTATGTACGGCGCTAAGCTTTTCCATCCCGCGACAGCGAGGGACGACGATAAAGTGGGCAACGCGATTGCAACGAGAACACGCAGATGAGAGCTGCGAGATTGGCTTCGCCTTTATGTTGCCAGTCCGCGCTTTTATACGCTCGTTGTCCATGTCGTCGTCGTCGGTTTGATGGCAACTGTTGCCGGCCACGTCGCTTCTAATTAAGAGTGGATATTCAGAATGTGCGCGCGCGCGCTCATTTTTTCCTTCTTTTCTTAGGACGCGGCAAAACTCTACGGGTAGTCCAATGCTTGGATCAGACTCAGGGTTTAGCGTACACACATCTCTGCCTGCGACTAGGATCAAAAGAATTTTTTCAGGCGCAATCATTTGCATAATCTTCCGATGTAATAGTACACTGACGAAATAGTAAATTCAATAGAGAAGTACATTGCCGGTCGTTGGCTTTCTATGAAAAATTAAGTTTAGTGCCGTTGAGGACTTCTTCCCTGTTAGATTTAATTTTATTAGCCTATACTTTTTCTTTTATATTTATCTTTTTATACGAATATACTCTATAGTATACAATAATCTTTAAGCAACCTCGTAAAGTTAACGTCTCAATTATCAGCCATATGCCAATTACCGGTTACAAAGAGGATGATGATATCTTGGCAGAATCAAGTTTAGAAGATTAAATATAATTTGAAAACGGAAATATGTCAATTAAAATATTTCTCTGCTATTTCGTTATTTTAGAAAAAATTAATATTTTAATTTACAAAATTCGAAATAATAAAATCTAATGTAAGAAATTTATTTTCAACTATAATTAAATAATTATTCTATTATTCTATAATTATGATGTTTATACACTTTTTGATCATACACATTTGACCATTTTTGTTGAGATTTTTCTTAATGTTTAACATCAATCGTACACTCTAGATGTAAAAATATAATACACAATGTTAACAACTTTATAGGCGTGTTCTAAAATAGTGTTGTAAAATCTGAATTCAGATTTCCTTGTACTAGTTGGAAGTTTTGACAGCAGCGCGTCGATATCGCTTACAAGCAATCCCATCAAATTATTTTGCCAGCTATCCGCAAGTCGAAAGACTGCTTACGCGCGTATCGCGAAATCACGGCAAAGCATGAGCCGCAGTGGCGCAGTTTCTACACTAGTAAGACTATATACTCGCAAGTCGGCATGCGTTCGATTTGGCACGGCGATATAATGAGAAGCGGAATAAACAATAAGATGTGGCTGCATTCGCGGTAGCGAGCTCCCAAAGAAAACAGCGAGCGAGCAGTAACGGTATATATACACAAGCTGCTGCTACTGCTGCTGTTACTATTCTCTCTACGTTTGATCTCCCGACAGACCGAACGGAGATCGTTATATCACACGTCGTTATCTGCGCCGATCGTTAGGCATATGATAGCTATGCGCACGCGTGTGCGGATCAAAGTGGGTTGACCTAACGGAACGGGAACTCGCTGCTGCTGCTGCTACTGCTACTTGCTATGTCAATTGTTGAGGAAACTGCCGATCATTCGGGTAAACACGTGTCTTCCCTCACCTTGCCCATAGACGCGCCTTACTCGTCTTCCTAGATGGGCGATCGTGACGTCGAGGTACTTTTGGGAAAATGGAGATTTCTTGGAAGAACGCAAAGCTTTTCCAAGTGTGTAAGAAGCGGACGGAAAGTTTGACGTAGAGGAGCACTTTGATGCGCTGAGATATTGTGCTACTCGAAACAATCAGAGTCCATGTTAAGAACTTGTTAAGTGCTCGCGAGTTAAAAGTGTTTTCACATTTACTTAGATCGAGGCAAATATTATCTTTTTTGTGAACTTCATTTTTCAGAAGAGGGTGATGAAATATTGATTTATTCCAAATGCTATATGCAATTTTATATAACAATTTTCATAATAACTATAGTATAACTATCATATCTATAGTAACTGTAATACAAAATAAAAAATATCATAAATTGACGTTAAATTAGCCAGTGTCTTCTTTTAGCTCAGTAGATAAAACTCAATATTTCATAAGGGCTCATAGCTCCACATTAATTATAGTTGACAATTTTTTGTAAAGAAAATAAAAAAAAATAATTAAAACATAGATTCATAAAAGTATTAAAATGAAAATGCTGTTATTATTCATACTCAGAAAAAATTCAATTTTAAAATGTCCGTAACATTTGCAAACTTGTAACCAGTTTCAGCTCCCTACTTTGTTATCTCAATTCAAAGTTTGCAGAGTAACCCGCACTAAAAAGCAATATCTAACGCTACTACTAGTCGCTCTTGCATGCATAGACTTTTTCAGCGCGCAACTAGTTCCCAATACCCTGAACAATGTAATAACGCGACCACCGTTACGCGAGTATTGTGTCCACGGGGAATGTCCCCTACGTATAGTCGCGCTCGCAGATGAAATTTCAACTTTACGTCCCTTATCCGGGTCGCTATCTCGGCGCCTCGGTATCCGACAGCAAGACATCCCCGCTACCTCGCTCGGCGCCGCCGACAACAACTGTAAATGCCGGGAGGCGCTCTACAACACATTGCCCGTGCACCGCCGCCGCATATAAATATTAGACCTCGCGCGTGCATGCATTCGCTGCCGCCACTGTTGCTGCAGTCGGGTAATAGAATGCGCTGTAAAACGGCAGAGAGAGAGAGGGGGGAACCCGTTTCCCCATTTGCGATGGCAAATCTTCCGTGCATTCTCTGTCTCTTTCGCTCTCTCGCGTGGGTGCCCCTGTGTGTGTGTGCAGTGGTAGCAGTCGAGAGGAGAGTAGCTCGATAATGTCGAAACGGTTAGAGTCGCCTCCGGTCTTATGGGACACTCGCGAAACACGAATAGGAACTTAGAGGACGCGGACAAGGGTACATAGGGAGAGCACCTCGGGAGATAGTTGTACCGGACTTTAAATAGAAACTGCGCGCGAAAGAATTTTTCACCACCAAGCGAGGACGGGAGAGTTAGAACAGTGCTGCGGTTGGGAGCTTTTTAATGAAATTATATCAGAACGAGTCCGAATGCTTCCTGCTTTTCGACCTAATGAGGATGTTAGAGGAATTTATGCGTGATAAATGCTTTATGTTTATGTATTATGTCGTTTATAAAATGTTTCGAAGGATGACTTTGTTAAAAGAATATTTTTTTTGATGTCATGAAGTAAGCAAGAATTTGTAGTTGTAATAATCGATAACTAGAGGACAAGAATCAAAGAAATGCAATGCGTATAGATTGTTTCGCACTGTTTGCTTTGTTTTTAAGGCATCGTAAATCGATTTTAAATTGATATAATGCATGATATTTTATAGTAAGTATTTATGAAAAATGTATACCTTCTTATACTCCTATAATTGCAATAAGTACATCACAAACAAAACACGTTCATTAGAGTTTAAATCTCACCTTCCGCGACATTCGATCCGTTCCCAATACGTATAATACAAAAGGCAATATCTCCACCTCTATAATTTTTCCACGCACATACGTACATATACATATATATATATATATATATAGGCTACCTGTCTATGTACCCCCATACCCACAACTCTCGCACGAGCGAACGTACAGAGATTCCACAGGAATATAAAATATACAACGCGATTTTGCGGCGATACCCATTATTAGGCGTGCGATTACGTCTAACGAGGACCGAAACAAAGTACATCGCGCGCGCACACGGTCGTGTGTATATACCTATATGTACGTGTACGGGCGCCAAGCGATATATGTGTATATGTAATAAACTCAAGTCCCCGCAGGGACCTTTCCTTTTACGCGAGGCTTGCAACTCCACTGCCGTCACCAATAACATAATGCATCGCGCGAGGTGCGCAAGAGCGCGCAGACAATACCCGGGGATTACCTCACAATAGCCGATGATTTACTTCTTCTACTTCTTCTTCTTATTCTTGCTGTTGCTGCTGTCGGTGCCGCTGCTCTCATTACCCCGGGCTTGTCGGCGTTGTGTGTCGTTAGAAAAGTAATGGAAGCCCCGAGAACACGAGTATACCCCCGCCTCTCCTCTCTCCCTCTCTTATATTATCCTCGAGAATCGACGGGTCGAACTGCTCTCTCTCTCTCTTTCTTGCACGCGCGCCAGGGAGCGACGTGAAAGGGCGCGAGATAAATTAGAAAGAATCTCTTTTGCTCCGGGACTAAAGGAAACTCTATTATATCCGAGACACCTTCTTCTAGCGCCTTTGCCTTTTCTATCTCTGCGTCCTTCTATCTCTTGGGCTTCGTTCGTTCGCTCCTTCCATCCTCCTCGTCTCTTCCACGTGGACGATGTCGATGCCGCCGTTGCCACCGTCGTCTTATTCGCGAGCTCGAGCCTCTGTGATCTTACGCGCTCTTTACGGCTTTTCACCCTACTGTATCTCTCTTCTTTTCTCTGAGGAACAGAACTTCCTTATTTCTCAGTGCTGCTGTTTCTGTCATAGAAGGGAAATCATAGAAAAAATATTTTGTACCATCAATTCAAGTCATTCGACATAATGATATTGAAGCAATATATAAGATTGATCGATAATTGAAATTATGGCATATCATTTACGCTTTACTTTAGTTTGTAAGTTACATTACTTGTTTGGTTTTTATTTATTTATTTTTTATTATAATCAACTTACAGCTGAATTTGCGCACATTTACCATCGCATTGTAATTTAACCATTGACTTCCTTATTCTATCGATATTCAGCGATATTTTACTATACATCAACGATTAATTTCTATTTTATATTTAAGACTTGAATGTAAATCTTACCGTTGTATCTTTTGTCCGGACTATTTTGGGCCTAGAGTCCTTAGTCCTTAATAAACATTACATTACATTACATTTATTCTGTAGATTATAAACTAGTTTTCTAATGCAATATTTCTGATTAACGTCTTTTTATGTTACATTAAATCGCGAAGAAAATATAAATCTATTGTTTGTATGACATGACATTCATTAAAAAAAAATCTGTTTGAGATCATTACCTCTATGTCAGCAACCGAAGATTCAACAAGAAATTATTAATATTGTATTTTATTCTGTTTATGAGTGCACAACATTGTATCTTTATTATCTATAACTTTTATCAAACAATAATATATTTTAAAAATGATTAACCATACATAATAATGCCATGATTTTTGTATTCTTTGAAAATGGTGGAAAAAGGGTAAAGTGAAATTCGTGAAAATGATTAAACTTGAATATTATTCTCCAGACATTGTATACAATTTTACATAATTGAAAAAATTTAATTTATTATAAATCGCCTCATAACAGATTGTAATTTCGAAAATGTTGAAAAAATATTGATAAAAAGGGGAACGTGTCACGAATAGGTAGGAGATAAGACACCCTCTCTTCCCACATTCGCAATTTGTCCATTTTGAATAAAATTATACACAAATCACTCACTTAAACGGTCAGCCTGGCGTACGCACGCAGTATCTCTTATCCAAGATGCGCGTATACATGGCGTTGGTAACTGAATACCCTTGATTGACAAATTAACAGCGCAGTGTGCGCGGGCACATACGCGCGGCTGAGCCCTTATCTGTAGGCCATCGAAAACGCATCTTGCGGGCATATTAATCGGGCGCGCGCATTTCAATTAAAAGCCCCGAGGTCACGTGCGAGCGCGAGAGAGTGCACACCTCTCGCGTAATTAATTTCGCGCATCTTTTTATTAACCTAAGCTGCTGCTGCTGCTGGTGCTTCTGCTGCGACGGTCCGCGAGAACCGGGAGATTTCATCGAGGGCGCAAGAGTTTTCGCGCGCTCTCGCCCGTCGTAATAATAGCGCGGTGCGCGCGAGAGCGTGCGAGCGAGCGAACGGGGCAGAGATAGGATCGAGATTAAACGGCGTCGATTATCCACCGTCGATGATTTATAAGCTTATGGCGGCGGTGGTGTGCAGGCCGCAAGCGAGAGAAAGAACGAGCGAGCCCTCGCCGCCGGGAGGAATATTATTATCGGTGCAACCGAATTGCCCGGGAGGCGGCGCGCGCGCGCGGCCGAGCATGAGCCGTCGCTCTGCTTCAAAACGTCCTCGTTCTTCTCTTTGGCTTCTTGTAGTGGAATTTTTTCTTAAACGAGGCGATTATGGATTATCATAGATACCGTGCGAGCTGTTTGCTCTAAGAGTATTTTTAATACAAGATTGCAGACAAACTTCTGTACGAAAGAAGGATGCCATATTATTTGAAATTTATTTTCAGGTAAAATATTTTACTATAGTTTTATCAATGGTTTCAAACTATATCAATGACTCAAAATGAAAAAAAACGTTTTTTGTATGTATAAACGTAGGAAATGCGTCTTTTGTTTTTGGAGACATCCATATGCATAATCATTACTAAACTTCGTGAATTAAAAATCTAAAAGACTCTTTGCTATATTAATGCTGTATTAATAAATTTATAATCTCTTCAAAACTTAATTTATTGTGTCTTCGAACTAATTTAAATGCCCTCAGTCTCAATGTTAAAAAAACTAAAGCCATTATTTTCGGGTCTGCATACAACATCAATTTACTGCAGAGTATGCATCTACTCGGCATTGAGATTGAGGACAATATCTTTGTGCCTTTTGTTGACACTCTGCCCAATCTCGTTGTTGTCATGGACTCGACATTATCATGGAAAGCGCAAGTGGATGCAGTTAGCCGAAAAGGTTAACAGAGCCCTTTATGGACTCAAATGGTTTCGATCTTGTACCGCCGAGGGGTTACAAAAGCAGCTTGCAGTCACTCTTCTACTGTCTCATCTGGACTATTGCTCGTTAGTTTATCTTGACGTATCAGCTGAACTTCAGGCTAGACTCCAAAGATTGCAGAATTCATGTGTGAGATACGTATCCGGCGCTAAAAAAGATGAACACATAAGTCCGTATAGGAGTAAGCTTCAATGGCTAGATATAGAACAAAGGAGGGACTACTTCGCAGCTGTGTTATTACATAAAATCATTAATACGGGTCTACCCTCATATATCGTACCTCTGTTCGAGAAGTGCCAGGATAGAAACTTGAATAGAACGAATTGTAGGAAACTTTTAGTTCCACAGTCGTGTACTGATATGGGACTAAAATCTTTTTGGTCTCATGGAATGCGTCTTTGGAACTCGATACCATACGATATCAGGTACCTTCCTTCGGTGAATAGATTCAAAGCGGCGATCAAGAGAATTTGCTGCAAAGGTCGAGTGATGTAGATTATATATATAACAATAATTAATATATTGACGACTGTTATACAATATATCAGCATAAGTTTATATTTTTTAGACTTTCATATTCGCACGTTACTGGAAATAATATGTTGATGAAATGAAAATGCAAGTTTCACAGATAACAAAATGTAACAACTGCGAATAATCAAGCATAACGACTTGGCAAATGCCATAATTCTGTAATATGATATGACCATGTAAGATATGTAAAAACTATAATGTTGCGTATCTATATTACCATCCTGAGACGGACTTTTCCTAATAGAAATTATTCTATGTGGTTTGTTTAGTAGGTTTTTCCCGTCTCATAGGCGAAATCCTGGGCGAATGCAGGATGGTAGGTAAAGTAAGACAAGCAGAACAGTGAATATAATTTTTTTTTCTGTTTTTGAAGATAAATATTATTCTCTTCCATTCTATTTTATTCTAAATAAAATAGAAATATTTGTATTTTTAATGTTTCGATTATATGTTAGCAGATTTGATGAACAATGAGGATAATGCTTATCGAATCTCCTGAATCATCTCAACAATTGATGAGCTTATTGTCCATAGAATTCAAAGTAAACGAGTAAATTTAATTCAAATTTTTAGGACGTACTTCTGAGTACAGGTGTTTTCACACGAACATTTGTAACCATAAATTCGCTTTCAAGTCCTCGCTAAGTCCGTTGTACGACTACATAAAAATCCCGGAGATCTTACTGGAATAAACTGCCCTTACCATTAATGCAAATAGGCAACTGCTGCCTGTAAAATTTCCGCAAAGCCGCGGGATTACATACGTATGGTGTGCAACTAAGTAAACTCCAAATCAATCAATCCAGCGATTAAACTTGGCAGTGACACTACCGTTCGAGCGATAGAAATAATATTTATTCAAGCGCGAATATACGCAGCCCGCGGCGCGTATAGATATATTCCCTATACGAATATCGCGTATCGTCATCGTCGCGGCAATTATCGCGCATCTATAAAGCGCCATTTGCATAAACACAAATCCCATGCGCCTATGGGTTCGCTCGCTCGCTCGCCAGCGTCGACAATGTCGCTTATCACGCGCGCATCTTCCCCGAGTCCACGGAAAGTCCTCGCGCGCATAAATATACTTGCGGAGCCGCACGGCGAGAGAGAGAGCAACTTAATACTCGCACGCATTATGCACGTATAGGCCGTACGGCGCGTATACGCGGGGTATATCTACACGGACGCGCGGAGGAGAGATATAGAGAAAGAAAGGGACTCCCCGCGCAGTAAATCCGGTGCGCAAGCGCGCTTTCGTAATTTATGGAAGTCCGCCAATGAAATTTCCAATGTTTAAGTTAAATCTAATTTACGGTCTTAACAGCGTGCCGCGTAATGCAGCCTAGCTATATGCGCTTGCGCCTCTCTCTCTCTCTCTGTACCCTTTTCTTGCCTTCGTTAAAACTCCCATCCACTATATACCGCGCGCGAATCATAAATCATAATCGCCGCCGTGCGTGTACACATGTTGCGCGGAGATAATGGTTTGCGCGAGCGCGGGGTTAAGCGCGTGAGCTCATAGCCAGCACGTCCGAGGTCAGCGGACGACCCCTCGCCCGTAATCTCTTCTCTCTCTCTCTCTCTCTCTTTCCCTCTCCTTCTATCCTCCATCTTTCTCTCTCTTTTGCTAACCCTTTCTTTCCGCTTCTGTGGCTCTCCATCTCTTCGTTTTTCCACGCGCAGCTGCTACGCGCGCAGGCACGCCGAGGAAATTTCTTAATATAAGGCGTGTGCATTAAGTATGTATTATAGTCGGAGCTTGTGCTCATGCGCGCGCTTCGGCTTTTTTATTACGAGCTTTTACTTCATTAGAGCCTACCGCGCGCGTGTGTGGAGGTAATCGCGCGTGCAACGCTCTCCCCGGGGCCCGAATGTATTTAGCGTCGAGAGAGAAAGAGAGAGAGGGAGAGAGTATCAGGTGTACAATGTGCTGCGCGGCACTGCTTGTTTTTCGTTTTCAGCTGTGCCTCTTGGTTTATGGTTTGGGAGGCGCGTACGTGCGTGGAACTGCCTTAAGTAGTAATGTCACGGATGCTGATGTTTTATGAAAATGATAGTTTTCGGGTTTATTGCATTGCTGCCAGCGCGATAAACGTTACATTGTAATTCTAACGTTATTTATCGGCTAATTGCACTTTATAAGATGGAATAAACTTTCGGATTTTTTTCTCTCCGAGGCAGCATTATGTTTTCAGCTGAATGAAAACAAAAATTAAGAGATGTAAAATGTTTATTTTAACAACTACATAAGCAGCTGTAAAAGAACTTTTTTTATCCAAGGCGATCATAAAAATGATTTAAAATATATGATACCCTTATTAATTTATGAGTTGTCTTCCGTGTAGGGGTAAAAATACGGTACTTAATTACTGCATTAAATTGATTGTAAGTGCAGTGATTGTTGCTTTATTATATAATTTTTCTTCGTTTGCAGAATAAACAAGTTAATAATTAATCTAATACAGAAAAGACTGGGACCAGTTAACCCAGATGCTAATAATTCGCGATTCACAAAACCAAAGTCTATTTGTCTCTAATATATTATAGACGGTACAATTGCTCATGTTAGTAACGCAAAATGAAATGTGGAATATTTGTTTTAATTTTCAGTAGGAAAGCATGAAGCACTACATAAGCAGAAAGATTAGACATTTTCTTATATGTTGAAGCAAATTTTACATTTTAAGAAACATATGATGATTCTTTTAAAAATTACGACCATATTTTCCCTTGAAATATATTGACTGCCATTTCTGAAGTAAGTCGGTTATTTATTTATTTATTTATTCATTGACCAGTCAAATTACATAGTGTAATTCTATATATAGAAGTAGATATTATAACTACCTGTATAAAGGTTCAAAATTGCAGTTACTTATAATGAATATTTTCTGATACATAAGATAAAAACTGTAAATTAGACATACAGTCACATCAAAAAGTAAAAAACTTCTTCACAATAAATTCTAAAAATATTGCCCATAATTGTGTAGTGTTAGAACCATAGAATATCACTAATTTAGACGATTTGTAAAACCAAAATATTTATCTTAAACTTTTGAATGCGACCTTATAGCCAATAGAACTAAAGTTCTATAAAATAGTCAAAACTATATTTGTATATTTATGGTATGGATAAAAATTGTTCTATATTGTCACAAAAAAAACCTAACAGAGTTTTATCGAAACGACACAACGATAATTACATGATTAAGGTTTTTATTGTTCAGTTTAAGTTCAAATTTAATTACATTTTATTTAATATAATAGTATCATTAATTTTTGTATTTTATTTCAAGATTTATTATCGGCAATTTTACCTCAACCTTTGTTCAACCTTCCTCGTTGACTAAGAATTGTGTAGTTAAAAGATTTCTTCAAGTTCTTTTAAGATCATGGCTCTAAATGAAGTACATTGAAATATAAAAAATGTTTTCTTTATTAAATATATTGTATCTACTGGAAAAAAATAAATAAAATGTAGAAATTCGAACAACTAGACCCGATCTTCCTTACTTTAGTAATATTTCCAATTACCTTCTTCTCCACGAAAGCTAATAATACAAATATTGTACATTATTATTCTCGCGTCTTGCTCTCTGCAAGACGTCTCCCTCGTCTTTCTCCCTCTCTTCACACCTAGAAACAACAAATCCACGCTTTAATTACAAAACGACGCGCGACGAAAACGCCGACAATGCCAACGCAGAGGAAGCGCCGAGTCATAAAGCACGGATAAATTAGCCGCTTTCGCGCACACTTGATCCTCGCGTAGCATGCATGTGAGAGAGAAAGAGAGTGAGAGAGCGGGCAAGAGAGAAAGGGTAAAAAAGAAGGTAGGCATATCGCGCGAGAGCGCGTGCGCGGAGAATGCGGAACAATTAAAATTAATGCGCGACGCGCGCGCGCACGCGGGCTTCAAAATAAATACGGTTGTCATATGGCGATTAGTCGAGTAGTCCGAAACGCGCGCGTGGTATACGCGGCCGCCGGACGATGATCGATGGCGTCCATAAATAATGCAGCGCCCGTGTCGAGGGGCGCGAGAGCACACGAGGAGAGATAGAGAGAGACGGAGGAACGAGCGAGTGTAGGAGATCGAGCCACCCCTTATCCGTGCATTTTCTGCGGATGTATAGTGAAAACAAGAGAGCACCGCAGCTCTCTTGCTGTTTCTCTTTTTATCCGCGAACTCTGCCTCCTTTTGCTCTGACGTTCACGTGATGGCCTCTCCCCAGCTTTGTATTTTCGAGGGGATGCGATTGAATTAAACTACCTTAACGTATTTATGGACTTTTTTCAATTTTATTACTTAGACTTATCGGGATGTTTTACAATTACATTGTAGGAAAACAATACTTTGAAAATAACAAAAAATACAAGACATTTTGAATTTATAAACCTCATTAAATAGTGACGATAAATAAAATTACCTTTTTAATTTGTATACATAGATATGAATATAAAATTGAACATTACACGATTTAACGATAATTATTTTTAGTGGTTGCTTACTTATATTAAAAAACATTGTGTAAAGATGTGTACGTCTATAACCGCTGATATCTCTTAATCTATTTGACCGATTTTAATCATGGAGGGCTTATTTTATTCGATTTTATTTACATTACAGTAAAAATAGTTCCTCTGCTAAAATCGATTTGCTTTTTTTTTAAGTCTATGTGAGATCTGAAATTAAACATTTTAAAACTCTTTCTTCAAATTGTAATTTCTCAAGAATTTCTAATGAATGTGGCAAAAAGGTATGTTTATATACAGTGTTTCTAACTTTACTTTGACTGTGAAAATTTTTATAGAATCGAAGAAAAGTATAGGTATTTTAAAAATTAGCAGTAAAATCTCATGTTATCTAATCCAATCCTGAATAAGTTTAAATCCCGGCTAATTCACTTTTAACAATTCGCCTTATACACATAACATAGAGGAGACAGGTCGTTCCGCGGGTGCACACGGTGCGCACCATCCATATCGGCGTTGTAGACGACGCCCTCGACCCTTCATAGATCCATTTAATTTCGATCCAGATTATTAATTATTAATTAGCGTCAGGCCCATTATAGGTCTATCGCGCACCCCTCGGCAGCCCTTGGTTCGGGTGTGCGCGCGAAACGACGTTATGCCATCAACTTGTCGTCTTTCATTATACTGCTCGCGGAACGAAGTAGTATGTGCCCTCTCATTTTTTTAAGTGTCTATATGCAATTGTGAAGCTCGCTTTTTTTTAAGTTAACTTTTTTCAGGATATTTTTATCATTAGATGAATGTTATTTAGTATTTGCAATTTTAATCCAATGTAACAACAAAGTATATACATTTTAAAAGCTTAACAGAATTATACTTGTTTGATTTGTCAAGATAACAGCTCTACTTTATTCAAGTTTTATATACTTTCAACAATTGAATGAAATATTTTGAAAGTTATTAGTAAGTTACTGTACATTATCAAAACCTAAGATCGATTTATATTTTGAAAAAAATATTAATGACTTGAAAGGCAAAAGCTATTCACTGTCGAAGGAAATCATGACAGATGGCTTTTAGTCTTCGAGAAAACAAAATCGATTACCCTAGAAACTGCTCCAGCACTTGCCAGCCCCACCTCTCCTCATCCAATACAATAGCCATACCTTTCCATGAGAACAATTCATTTACAATAGCATTCAAAAGAATCACAGTCGCCTCGACACGCGCTCGCACAATCGCATTTCAGAGTACATATACGCTATACATACATACACACACTGACTTGCGCATAGACGGGAAATTCGTTCCCCTTCAAAGTTTCTTCCGGCGCACTATTTATCCCGATCACTTGGGCGACGTGAAAAACGCGATTCGCGCGCGCTTCAGTCCTTTTCAGGATTCCTCTCTCTTTTCTATGGCGCTGTATCTTTTCTTCCTCCTCTACTGTAACACGCGAGACTCTCGCGGACTACTCGCGACTAGCCATAAATCAATATCTCTTTATTAGCCGTCGATGTTTATTTTTGCCGCGACTGCGATGTCACACGCTCTCTCTCTCCCTCTCTCGCACACATAACAAACGAGCAGCGCATTTGTCAATCGTTCCGAGATAGTACATCGGCATTTACGCGGTATTAATTGCACGTCAAATTATCGCGCCGCTATCTAACGGCGATCTCGCGCTAGCGAGCTGTGCTATAAGCCGAGAAGATGTGTGTTACTGCGGCGCGCCACCGTGGCTCCGTAAAAAAGGCAACACACACACACACACATACACAGATCGTGAGGGGAGAAAGAGAGTCATTAGGTTGTATTGTTCCCAGAAAGTCGTTAGCGGTACTTTCTCCATTGCATGCAGAGAGCCATCCACTGCACATATACACACGCGCCGTAGTCGTATGCATGTGTGCGAGTACAAGCGCGAATTTCGATTTATTGAGACGTCAATCCGATCCGCGCCGTGTCGAACGTTCGCGCGCGCACAGTTTAACGAGTGAGAAGGTCGAGCTTATCGTCGAGATCGCATGTGCTCGGCAAGTAAGAGAGAGAAAGAGAGAAGGAGAAAAGTGTTGTACACCGTCGTTGTGGGGGAGAGGGAGAGAGATTAGTATCTGGCGCCAAGGAAGAGTGTCGAGAGTGCGATGTGCGTAGGTATGTAAACGCAGGAGGTGTTTGAGTAGGGCCCGTAACGTATATCGGTGCCTTTGATTTCCGCAAGCGAGCTTGACCGCTGATGTAGAACTGCCTGCGAGGTCACCCATATCAAAAGGCGCGGTAGCGCTATAAAGACAAGTATAAATTACGAGCCTCTTGATAAGTACACTAAAGGAGCAACGTCGATCCCTTTTATACTCTATATCTCATTGTAATTTTATTATTTTAACCTTTAGGCTATATATCAATGTATGTGCAGTAGTTGGCGTTCGTATGAAGAGCATTTTGCTTAAGTATATCTAGATCTTTTGCTGGAAAGGAACGTTTGAGAAGAAATTTTTACAGTTTAACGTAATTATATACGTTTAAATTTGTACAATACAAGGACTGATTCGTAAGTGCTCCATTAGTTTTGATTCGCGAGAATTTTCGCACAACAGCGATGATAATGACGAAGAGGTCATTTGTTAAATGGATTTATTCGTCGATAAACGGATTTTAAAGTTGAGGAATCGCGCAATCTGATTAAATTTCAATTACTGTCTTATCTAAAATAATTGACGGCCATTAATAAAAATGTTTTCATTTAACCCTTTGATGATTGATGAATCACGTACACGAAAAAACACGAAGAATGAAGCTGATCGTAATCTCAAGAGATGTGCCCTAAACGGTTACTAACTGAAAAATGATGGATCGATAAAACTTTGTAAAATCAAGGCGTGATGAAGTTTAAAAAAAAATACTTTTACAGGTAATTTTCGCAGATCTCATTAAAATTTATAAAATATTACTTAATCCTTATCATGTTTAAAAAGGTATGGATCCAAGATAAGATACTTTTTTATCCTTATTCATATGATAAACAAAATTAAAATTACTTAATGTAACTGTAATATAATAAAAGTATCTTGTTTTTTCACCTCTATAATTATCATTATATTCATAAAAGTACTAATCAAACTGATTATACATCTATTGTAACCCAATAAAAATTAAAATATATGAATGACTTTATTGATTATTGATTTTATAGAAAAGAGTAAAGTTTGCACGTTACATTGATTTCGAAATTCAGCGTCTCCCTTTACGGAATCACTTAGCTCGCACAAAGGAGGAGAACAGGTTCCGGCGATATCGACGACCAAGGGGCGGTCGATTGTCGACGAGCCTGGGGGAGTCGAGCGAAATCGGGGCGCCGAAGCGTAATGCAGTTATCCGGACACCTTAGAAGGTCCGCTCGTCCACTTTTCTATAAAACGCTGCTTCGGGGGTTAAGTAAATTTTGTAGGTTTCCCCGCGGCTCAATAGAAGAGAGAGAGAGAGCACGAGAGTGGCATTGAGGGCTGCATTGTGAAGAGGGAGAGAGCCTGTTGCCATTGAGAGACGGCATTTTTCGGCGAAGCCCTTCTTGACAAATCGACGCTTGTCGCGCGGGAAACTCCATTCTTCGGGAAAGAGGGTGTCGGTGTATAGTGACTGCGTATGTGCACAGTGGCCCGTGTGCAAACTGGCGAGCGACCAGATTTATCACATGCCATTTTCCTCTCGAGCGTGTTCCGGGCATAAATAACCCCCTCGTAATCGGAATCTATAAGCTCCCATAAGAGACTTCCCTCCTCGCTCACATGTGCGCGAGTTATAAGGCTGTTCGCGTTGTGGGGTGGTACATATATATGTTTCGTCGGAATTTTTATGCGGATTTCCGCGAGAGTCTTTTATGTATTCATATACGAGTATTATGGGTTATTGGAACCTTGAAACAATTGTAAATTATATGCATCCTGTATTCTTATCCCGTTTGGTGGAAACTTTTCGTATCATATTATCTATGTTGCTCCATCCTTCAAAGCAGTCGTCATAGTTAAAACTTTTTTTCAATAGATGATTTAAAAAGTATCTCGCAAACAATTGACATGCAGACGATGAGAATAAATGATCAATTATTCCCTCTCGCTTAAATCCAATACATTATGTAATTTTCAATTAACATCAGTAGCTGGGCAATAAATCGTCGAAAATCGTTTTAGCATCTTCGAGCTACACCTAAAAACACTTAAAAACCATTAAAATTCAGTAGTTTCGCATTTCACGCAATAAATCACGACGCGCGAGTTACAGGCTCGCAGTCATATATACGCTCTTGCATACAAGCATCTCTCGCGCGCATATAATACCTATATGTATTCTCGCGAGCAAGAGAAAGATCCAGAGAAAGAGGGAGCGTTAGTTTTTTACGCCAGCGATTAAATAATAATACACAAATCGCATGAGGAGAGAGCGAAAGAGAGAGAGAGAGAGAGAGAGAAAGAGAGAAATACGCGCTAGTGCAGCACAGTAGCAAAGGCCCTTACCACACAATCCAGTGGCACTGTCATTTTCGTATACGCGCGTATGGTTTATGTACTGTGCATTCAAGATCACGCTTGTCTGCAAAGGAAGAGCGAGAGAGACACATGCAGGAAGGTCTCTCATGCGCGAGACACTAGTAGAGAGAAAGAGAGAGAGACTCTCGATAATACGGAGCGCGTTCGCGCGCGGCTACGTACAAAGTGGACGAGACTGCTCTCTCAAAGGCGAGCAAGAGACCGCGTATATATATATGTATGTATACGCGCTCTCACTCCTTTATCGTTGTTCGCTTTTGCGAATCCTTTGACTCGCGCTCGCGCGACTCGCTACTGCTTTGCCGCGCTTCTTCTCTCTAGCGCTTCCGTGCGCACTCTCTTTCTCTCTTTCTGTCTCTCTCTCTTTCTTCGGGGTACATATATTTTCTCCTGATCTGGAAAACAATACGCTAAGCGTGGATTTATATGCACCGCAGTCCGAAGCAATAATTTACCGCGCGGCTACCGGCGGCGGCGGCGGCTCCTTCTCTCTCTCTCTCTCTCTCTCTCTTGCGCTTTCTTATATACACACAGCCCGAAAGGGAGAGAAAGAGAGCGGGAGAGAAATAGTGAGAGAGAAAGAGAGAGAAAGCGATAAGAGTCTCTCTCTTCTATTCCCTCGACGTCCTTCTCTAAATAAGGATGCGACGGAAATGGCGTCCCATTTCTTCTTTCCGCGTCGGAGCTCTCCTCGCGCGCACGCGCAAGCGCAAAAACCGATAATAGTTTGGTTCTCTTTTCCCTCTCTGCCGCACAAACTTTTTTCACCCTGATTTTCTGCGAAAAGCTCGTCTTGAATTGAATTGCTCTCTGTTGCTTCTGCTGCTTCTGCTGCTGCTGCTGATGCAACGCGAGCGAATTGCTCGAGTTTTTCCGTGATGCGTCTGTTCGCAAGAGAGGTTGGGAGAAAGAGAGAGAGAGAGAGCCTGATGGTATTCGAGGGATAACTTTGGAGGATGTCGGTTTGAAGAATCGATGTGCTTTTAAAAAGTCTTTGGAGAATTGCGCTTTATTTGCCGAAAAAGTTGAACAATCTTGAGCCTTATTAAGTGATGCCATTTTGAGATCGCTACTTGACTTATGGACTGTGCGATGCTTTTCATTTTCTTATTGAACAAACTTCCAATGTTGTTTAACAAAGGCAGTAATAAATTTTTTTTTTCATCTATGCTTCAATTCTTCAAACTAATATAGTTTATCGAAAGAGGATGATAAATATAATATATTTGTAATAAAATAAAATAAACCAAAATATTATAAATAATAATTGACATTTAATGATAAAAATACTTATTCCCTATACATTGTTATTTTAAATTTACGCCGCGAATCCACTCTAGTAATTATTACATATATATCTCACTCATAATTACCCATATTAACAAATGTATATAGTAACTATACGCTTATTCTCTTGACAATACAATTCAAATTATAAAACTATTACACGGATAGATTTCCTAAAAAATAATTCTCTAATAAGCACATTGAGAAAGGAAGCTTATAATGCAGAATTAGGTTTCGAGACGGCACTTATCTTTGCTAACTGATCAGCTATGCACGCAATCTCTCTCATCCAGGATCACTTTTGGCCTTTCTTTCCTTCTTCAAGACAATTGATTTAGGAATTGAATACGATTCCCGAAGTGTAGATCTGTCTTTAGGACTTGCGTCTTCTATTTGCCTACTTAAGGTAAAATATTCTTAAGGTATTGATTCGACGGTGGTGCTGTATGGAAAGAGAGCGAGCATTTTACGTTCTCTTGCACAAAGCCTCGTTTGATGACGTGTTCGTGGAATTAGCGCTGTATATATTTATCGTACGATCACGGGTAGTTATATCGTAGCACTGTCAAACTGACTCGTCACAATTCTGTAGTTGATTATTGAAATTATATAGAATAGAAAACGTATTCAGATCTATTTAGTTTTCTCTCAATAATACTTGACAAAATGAAATACTTGTTTGTTACGCTCAATTAAGTATATAGGACGGAGATTGAAAATAAGTTTTACTTTTCCCAGTGAAAAAAATAGTTTATTTTCCGAGGCCCTTAATACAAAAGCCAAAAAAGGCGCAGCATTAAATTTCGAAATAGCAATCGCTAATCCATCAACGTCCGATTAACATAAACGAAAACGCGTGCACGGTACACATCGCGTGCCGTGCCGCTTCCCCCTTTTTTCCCTCTCTTTCGCACACACAGACTCGTTCGTCTCGTTCCATGTCTCTTCTTCCTTTATACAACATCGCTGCGTGGCTCGCGAAGGCCAATAGCTTCATTTCATCGAAAATTTCGAGAGAGGGACGCGCTCGCGTTAATTGCCCATACGAGGCTGTGAGCGAGTGTCGCGAACGCGCGTGATTTACCGGGCGAGCACGTAGCATCGTTTCGCGTATCTATACGCGTATATATATACACATACGTGTGCCGTACAAAGAAGGCGAGGGGATAAAAAATCGGAGGCCGCTCAAAGAGCAAGAGGGCATTTTAATGGAGACGTCGTCGCCGGACAGGCGACATTGTGAAATTTCACGCGAGCGCTCTCGATTTATGGCATTATTATACGCGAGCGAGGGTCGAGAGAGTAATCTGCGCCTACTCCCGATGCGGACGCCCGTCAATATATATATACACACACATGTGAGCGAGAAACCGAGAAACAGTCCTTTCCGAGCTTTATACTCTGGTTATGTTATACGAGTGTATATACAGTGGGAGAGGACTGGGTAAATACCAGTCGTGCGGAAATTTTCCCCATTTCATTTTTATTGTGCCGTCGGATACGATTTATTTTATTTTTGCTCTTTGGATTGATCGTGCTTATATTACTTTTATATATACAGAGCTCGATTGTTCTTTTTTTGTTTAGTCGTGTTGAAGATCTCATAAAATTTACTATACACATTTTTTTGCGAAAATCCAAAACCATGGATATATTATTCATTTGTTAGAAATTTTTTAATAGTACTTGAATAACTTTAAGTAAAATAATATATTAACTTATTAAAAATGTTGCTTTTATCTGTAGAATGATTATTTTACCAAAAAATTATGACATTTTCATTACGCGACAGAGTTAATATACTATAAAGTTATATACATATTTATTTGTCTTTTCAAGAACATGACTAAAAAATTATAATTTATCAGCATCTAAAATTCGCCTTCAGCTCGGGTGATAAATATGCGATCTGAGACATTTTTTGTTTGCTCCCGTGGTGCATATACGATTTTTTTGCCTAGCAAGGCCAAAAGTACAATTTTTACGATCGGGAGCCGGGAGTAAAACTGGTACTTTTGACCCGCTAAGAAAAAAAAAAATATTTCGACACAATGCTTGTAAGTATAAATATGATCATAACTCACCCCAATACAAAAATATGCTCAAATCTATTCTCTTTCATAAAAAACTGTAACCTTTTTAGCTAACAATGTATACCGTATAAAATTTATATATACTTATAATTATTTTTTATATTTTATTATTTTACTTTGTATTTTTTATTTCTACGAATACTCACATATCAACGTTAACACTATGTAAAACTGACTATATTATACCAATTACTTTATATTTTTTTTCTCTCGTTTTTACATTATAACTTTCACAAAAAGTTGGACATATGTAAATTATATGTAATATGTATATTGTAGCTAAATAAACCTCATCAGAGGTTTCAATGTTTAACAAAAAAAAAAAAAGAAAAAAGAAATTTCGCGAAAATTGATTAATCCATGATTAATCGCACTTGAAGGTTTCGATGCGCCGATACAACTCTTTAATTAAAATTCAACGCTATATACATGTACACATATATACCCTCTCTTGCTCGCTCTCGCGTGCGAGCAGCAGAAAAAGGCTGCAAAAGGCCAATTTAGGTGGCATCGAGGGGCGCTGATCCTGCGTTCCGCTCTCCTGGCACCTTTTATTAAAAAGAACGCGACAATACACCTGTGTACAAGCATACGAAACACCTGGCTTGCGCTCAGCATTAGCGAATTGGAAGGACGCGCGCGCGCGAAGGATGAGGGAGGAGACAGGTGATTGGTTGACACGCGATCGAGTCTCCGGATCTCTTTTAGATGGCGTGCGGTTACACGCGTGTAATTTCGGTTACGCGATAAGACCGAGCGTGTGTCTTTTTTTGCGCGACAGGCAGTTTTTGACTTTAATGCGGAAGGGAATTTTGTTGCTTCATTTAAAAGGAGCTTTAGAGAGAACTTGATAGCGTGAAATTCATCAAAAGATCGGAGATAAGCGGTTATCTATAAATGTGTCGTAATTGACGGCCTCGCCGCTTGTAATGCAAATGCGGTAATATACTTTTAATGAATAAGCTAATGCTAATATTTGATGGACGCTCTAGTTATGGGATAAAAAAAACATTATAACGGATTATGAGGCATAACTATAATTTAACAGTATTTTAGTCTACAGAAGAATAAATGGTTAGTATGTATACCTATCAACAATGTCTTCTGTAATTCAAGAATCTCAAGAGAAGGAAGTGAAATAAGTTATTCGAATAAAACGAACTTTCTCACGGAATTACGCATTTTCCATGCTCAAACCTATCCTTTTTGATAACAACTACAATGATTTTTGTTCTTTGGGTAAAGACGAGGAGCTCGCAAGTGAGCCATGCAAATGAACCAATTACCCTGGGTTTTCTTATCGATAATGCGTGAAAGATCCAATGGTAATTGAAACGATAAAGCTTTAATTGATCATTCAATCTCCTAAGTGGCCCTTAAGAGCTCAGGGCAATATTGTTTTTCTCTTTACATATAGTCAGCGCGTCGTAGCAAAATATCGAGAAAAAAGTTGTTGGTAAGAAAATTGAAAGGCATATTTATATAGCTTACTTGCCTCATTGCTTTATATTCTAAGAAATGTATCTCTTCCTCTGGTTATTATAATGATTATTCTCGTCATTGTGATGATTATCGAGCTCGCGTGCCCATCTGTAATTTATAATGCCACGGGGTGCGTAAAAGCGCGCGAGCTCGAGTTCGGCGGTGGCAGGTGGCAGTCAATCAAGAGATTTATTTGCTGGCCAAGCATTTATATTCTCAGGTCCGAGGATCGTTGCGCGCGTTCGCTCTCATGGTTGCGCAGCGTCCGTCGCGCGCACGCATGGTATTAATTTGGCCTCGACTTGATGTGCTCGTGCTGCACTTTTTGATTACAATGTGCGTATAAATTTCAGATTGGAGATTGCTCGTCGTGGTTTGCTGACTTTACCGGCGCACAGTCATGCCAATGTACTGAGAATTTTAGTGGTATTTTAATTGAGAGTATAGTGCTTTAAAAATGCTGCTGGCAAACTACACTGTTGCATGATAAATTTGAATATGTTTTAATTGCTTTGTAAATGTTTGTAATTTGGACTGGAATAAAAGATGAATTGAAGAAAGTTTAATGTTACTTATTTAAAAATATATAATGCAAAGTCGAAATTTTATGGCGTTATTACTGTTCATTATCAAATCAATTTGATATATATTAACTAAAGATGAGGCGAATGATCGATACAACTAAATGCACCTCATATTTCATTACCATTCCTATTTCCTATTAATAATAATCATATAATATTATTATAATGCAAAATATTTTTATCTGATATAATTTTCAAAAATAATCCAACAAAACGGAAGTATAAAAAAACGAGGCGCTTATATCGAATCAGTCATTTATGCTCCAATAAATCTGATAAAGCAATGTTAATCCGTTTAATTTTCTCTTATTGAAATAGCTGAGAGACGGGGAGCAGCATCTAGTTCGATATCGTTATTGCGGAATACAGTTAAGAAAAGCGTGTAAAACTCGCTTAAAATTATTGTCGCTACCTGCACATCCGCGCGACTCGTAATATCCGCCCGTCGAGTCACGCGCGTTCCCGAGACCTTACCGAGTGGTTTGGCAGGACGACTCCGGTTTTCACGTGGGATGTACACTGATATGGTTAGTCACTCCTTGTAGTGCGAGTATTAATATACATATACGCACAAAGACGCGCAATGTCTACAGGACATTCGCTTCAACTACGACGTGACTTCATACAATATTATTAGTTATACATTATAAGCTAAAGAAGTTATAATTTAAAAATCTGCAATGAATCTCCATTTTCATGGATGCGTTGTGTTTCTAATATTACTCAAGATAATTTTGAAAAGCAATGAAGTGAGATGGACTCATTTGAAGTCTTACGCGTGAGTATAAATTCAAATTAAGTGTAAATACGGTTTTAAGATAAAGTCCTTATGCAAACAACGATCTTATCGAATCCAAACTTATAATTATTTTGACACCTTGGTGCTTGCGTAAACCCACATGCGCCTCCAATGCGTATAGCAAACAGGCATTTTTAACTAGCTCCATCACACGTCTTAGTATATTGCAAAAAACAAAAAGTACGGATATATCGCGGTGTACATATATCTACTTAGAATCCGTTGCGTCGTAGAAAAAAAAGGGGAACGAGTTCTCGCGCACAAGTGCAGCTCGTGTCATATACCAACAAACTGCGTATATAACGTCGACGCGCTATTCCTCTTTTCATCTTTTACGCGTGCGTGTGCACGCACGTGTGAGAGGCGTGATTGAGTTGCCCACAAGAATGCGCACGCCGCTTGCTTTAATGCCAGATAAACTTGGAAAATAACAGGTCGCTGATTATATCGCCTCTTAAAAGTGGCGACTGACTCGCGCGCGCGCTTATCGCTTGAGTTACTTTGCGCAAGTAGAATAAAGAGGGGAGTAAGGAGAGCGGCAGGTAAGGGTATATACCGCGAAGCGGATGAAGCTTGGGTGCGAGATGCGTGACGCGGGTATGTAGGAGGTAGTTTTAAGGAGGCGATAATAACGATGGGTTGGTAAGAAATTTGATTTGAGCTAATCTGTGGGCGTTATCGAAGTTAATGATAATAGTTGTAGTATATGAATAGTCAGTGAGTGTCCAAGGAATCGAGTACTGTCGTTCATGTGGGTGCATTCGATAAAATGCAATTCAAGTGCATTACTTCTTCAATCTATTACAATTTGGATAATTAGTGCAGCTTTTAGCATTAAAATTTATACAAGCTCGTAAAATTGAGTTCTATAGTAATCGAAAGATAAGTGTGTATTTCACAAAAGTAATTAATACTAAAATGAAATCTGATAGTAGATGGGTGGGCAAGCTTTCCTATGTTCAAGTTTTCACTATTGAGTTTGAAAAATTAAAATTATTTCATTAGCTTGCGCCTAAAAATAAGATATTAATGCTTTTAAATTTATTAATGGACCTCATTAACGTTTGGAAAAATCGAAGTCAATAAAAATTCTTTGATGATTTTAGTATATTAAGCGGTTTATTACGGTTTAGCCGAGTCGGTCATAAATTTATTCAAATATTACTGCACTAATGGTACACTCGGTCTCCTCAATTATACGCCGTTTTTAATATATAACTTTATATGAAAACCGTGATGCCGCCCTATAAAGTGCTCTCTGCCTCTTATATGATCCTCCGTGTATATGAGCAGTCTAATTCTCTGGTAAAGCTCTCATTTACAATCGCACATGTAAATTCTTGAGAAACGCACTTGCCCACAAAGAAATCCCGTGGTTTACGGCGCATTAGTCATTTCAAAATTACGGCTTTCGCCAGGCTTCATATACATGTAAGTGACGATGGCACTTTGGGTTAATGGTGTTTGGATATTAGGTGTTCTTTGCACGTGATAGTGCTGCAGGTAACTCTCGCTTCACAATTTTATTTTGATTATAAGACTTTATGTGATTTTCACTACGCTTTTCTAAAATTTTCATCAGTTTATTTTTAGCCTATATGTATATATAAAATATAAATTAAAGGATTAGCCTGGGCGAAAGAATCTTATTTAAAATGAGGAATTATTTATACGTACTTTCGCAAAGCATTGTTTCTAATATATAAAACATGTCCACTAAAATGATGTTACTTCAATGATATAAACTTATCGTAGGAGATAATATTAACGTAACCAAAAAAGTACGACTCGTATACCACACGTGCCTCATTCCACTTACTCGAGGCCATCATAACTTCATTGCCTCCAAAAGAATCTCCTCTGAAGTCATATTAGTTGATAGTTCTAAAAGCTCGCAGAGCTCAGCTTCCGCGATTAGAGAGGCGAGTTTATACCCGCGCGCACTCGTATAGCTACAACACCCCATACTCATTCGGTCTCGAAGGCGCGCAGAGGTGTACACGCGTGTGCATATATATATCCCCATAAAAGCTAATTTCACTCGTACGACTCTCTTTGTCTTGTCGTCGGCGCGGCTCTTCCCTATCATTTTCCACTTCCTTTAATCCACGTCCATCTGCGGCCGATCTTCTCCTCGCGTTCGTCAGGCGCGCCTATCGCACCGAGGCAAGTGCACACGCGCATAAAGTTGCATGCATGGCCTCCCCGAGCACACGTACGTGCGGCCGCTCGCTGATATGCGCAGCGCGGCAGATCGAGCGGATGAGATGATGGCACGCGGGTCGCGCTTCATTGCCTTATCTGCCTAATGAAACGCCAAGCTAACTAGCTCGCCCCCTTGCATCTCTTTATACTTCGCTCTGCAACGCTAGAGTATTATGCTATAGTTGTTATTGTTATGGCTCTTTTCCGAGCGATAGTTCCTTGCGTGGCTTTTTGTTGTCAGTCTGTTTTTCCGCTTTCGTATAATGAGCAAATGCTGTGCTACGCATACGTACATAATATAGCTATGTGTTGAGATGTAAAAGTGAAAGCAGTAATTTACAAGATAATTTACTAAATTCTTAAAAACGTTTTAAGGAATGTGGGCCTTAATTAAATATACTAGTCTCGTTTCTATATATGTTTGAAAACAAAAATAATTAATGATATCATTTAAATCGTCACTTGGTGAATTAGAAATTCTTAAAAGTAGTACAGATTTGTTACCGGTGGAAAGGTAAAATAATCAATGGAGACACTTGCGTTCAAACTTACACGTCTGTTTCTGATGGCAAACATACCGTTACTACTGATGAATGACATCGATAATTTTGTATTTACTTTAACTGCATTGCAGCTACTTTCTCTTCCAATGAAAGAAATAGCTTTTATCAATTGACATTCTTATATACGTCCATCGCCGCATAAATGACTAGATCAATAAAGCGGCTGCATTTTAATGCAAATAAGATATACCGAGGAACTATACTTTACCAAAGGCATTCTCTGTGATTAAAAATGCTCTTCTAATGGCCAAGAAACTACCATAACAAGGCCTCCTTAGGCCAAAGCTTAAATCAGTAGTTGAAATTTGCAAGCTATTTATTACTCATTTCAGTCACATTAAAAAAATTCATAAGCACTCGGCTGGCCGACCCCTTGCGTAATTATAATCGCCTATACTTGAAAAAAAAACACACACACAACGTAAATTTTTACGCGATGCATCTATAATACGTCTGCGCACTATACAAGACTTTCTCCGTGTCTCCCAGAGGAGATAGATCGAAAGCACTACAATCCCCGGGACAAAAAGCGCACACGTCTCTTAGCGGTGATTTATGCTCATGCGTTATGATGTTTCCCCGTGGCGCACTTGTGGGCACGTATATATACATACATACCGACATACGAGCGGGGGCGCCAGATCTATCCTTCGTATTCGCGCTTGGCAGCCGTGCGGGAAGAAAGTAATGGAAATCAAATGGCCCGCGCGCGCGATACGATCCCCCTCGTATGTCAATTTGTATGAATTTATAACGTCGGCTTTCGCTCCGTCGTTAAATGCCGGGGAATCCGACGACTCATTTGCGGTTAATTAGAAACGCACCTAGTTGTTTTAAACGTCGGCCAATATATCGAGCGCGCGCGTATACGCTCCGTTATAAGTAAATGCATGCGCGAGAATGGGAGGGGATACACGGAATGGTAGATAAATGACCGACAGATACGTTGACCGCGTGCTTACTGTTTCCAGTTGACGACTAGTCGTCAGGTATGATCGAGCCTGTCTTTTACGAGAGGAGAAGAGAGTGAGAGAGAGAGAGAGAGAGAGAGAGAGTCTTTTGACGCCTGCCAAGTAAACAGCGCGGAAATGCCAATTAAGGGTCGTATAAGGAAGAAGGAGCCGGCCTGTGGTTATATGCTCCGCGCGAGAGAGGGAGAGAGAGAAAGGAATTATCAGCATTTAACGAGCATTTTTAACGGGGTGCTAACGATGTGGCTCGTCTTTGTGGGATGGATTATACGTATGCGCTTGTACCTCTAATGTGATTTTGATAATGGGGTCTTGATTTATGTGGGATATGGATTTATTTGATAAAAACGTGTATTATTTTTAAAGTTTGCGGTGAATACCAATGCAGTTGCTTGGTATTCACTTATTAGTGAATAATTAGATAGTCCAAGTCGTTTCTATAATTAGTTGAAGAAAGTGTTAGCGATGTATAATTTGTAATAAATTCTGAGATACGATTTTTTTTATTAAGTGTTTCGGATAAAAAATATTTAATTGAATAAACACTATACTGAATCACATTAAAATCTTCGCACACTTAAGCAAACGAGACTAAATCATAAATTTCAACTTGTTCGGCTAAAAAATCCAAATATCTGTATCGTTTTGCTGCTCTTAAAATTAGAATTTTTCTCACCGCGGACATTACATATTTTCTGAAAATTTCCGATTAACGCGAATTTAAAAATTTTATGGCAGTGCATAAAAGACTCGTAATTCGTAAAATGGCTCAACGCAAAAGAGAAAGAGAGCGAACCCGCGGTAATTGCAAAATCTGCATATATATGTATAATCGCACAGGGACTTTGCTTTCGCGCGCGCGCGCAGCAGCAATCGCAGATAATCTTTCGCGCGCGGTATCGTAAAAGTCGGACACGCACACATGCCTTTGTGACTCTTAACTTTGTTGCCTAATAATGAGCCTATTGAACGAAGCTTTCCTCTACCCGCGAAGATATGCTCGATAAAGGCGGATGCATAAAAAATAATTATGCCGGAGACCAGAGTGTACCTAGGCTTTAGATTGCCTCGCGGCAGACGCTGTTAAAGTCCTTTTCAATATGATCTCTATATTTGCGTTTTTAATGTTGCCGATAGAGTGACTTTGTTTACGGCTGTTGTCTTTCCCCCATCAGGTTTATTTCAGTCGACGAGCTTATACCTTTTTACGAGACGTATACCATGATAAGATCGAAAAGCCGATGAAACATCTGAAATGACGGAATAAGAAAATTGCGGTAAAAGCTTAGAAAAGCATAATATTATATTTCTAATAACGGCTGCAGGATAGAGACGTTAATGAAATTTATATAATAATCGTACGATCATTTCACATTTTTCCTTTTCTAAAAATACCAATAATTTTTCAGGAAAGAAAAACCTTTTAAAAGAAAACAATTATAAATTGAAAATATTGGAAAAGAAAATATTACAACATTATCACGAGCAAGTGCGAAAGAAGTCCCGATGCCGCGGTAAGATACGAGCTCCTGAATACCTCGCGTCACTTGATTATTCCTTTCCACCTCTCTACATCTCATTCTCTCTCTTCTCCATCTCGCTTCTCCCCCCCCCCCGCCCGTCTACGCTCCTCTTCTCCACCTGAGCGCGCCAGGCCGTATCATTACCGGCGGTGTGCGCGGCGGCAGCCTCTTTGTGCTACTCGGCACGATAATTTTCATTACTATCGGCGTATTTCGTTGGCGCGCGCGTTTACTTGTTTCAGTTTCCATCGACGTGCGCCCGCTCGCGCAACGACTGCTTTTAGAGATTCTTAAAGTTTATGGCCTCTTGATGTGTCCTTTCATTTATGCGCGGCGCCCGAAAGCGAATGAGGGAGAGAGAGGCGCGCGCGTATATATACACACAACGAGAGACCGTTCGGCAAGAAGTTTACTTTGAGAAGAATGTGTTACGTTGTTGTTGAAGTTTGGACGATGGAGAAAAAGCGATTCTATATGCCTTGAGGCACATACGCAATATCTCGGGAGTAATTTTTAGCGAGATTCAGAAATATATTGAGGTACAAGTAAGTACATGCCGTAAAAAATAATAATATATTTAATTTATTAGAAGACAGTTACCATTATTATTCAAATAATTATATATAATTTAAATATATTTCAAATTTACGTGTTCAATACTTATTGTACAATTTGAAAAAAATTATTAATTATTGTTTAATTTTGCTTCACTTATCCAGCGTGTTTCTTGGTTTGCTTTGAATTTGTAATATTAATTTTTATAAATCTAACACAAAATAAGTTTATAAATTCGTAAAAAGAAAAGAAAAAAAAAATAGATAAAAGGCCGGCTGAAAACCAATATCCCGTTATCGAGGAAATATCGGAGCAACACAAGTACAACCACACAAACAACAAACGTGACCACAAACGACGATGGTTATTGATTATTATCGAAGTTCCCCGCCTCTTATCTCTCTTCGTCTCCCTCTCTCCCTCTCTTTTCCTCCACAAAGAGGCGAGCCCTATACATTATTTTTGGGTTTCAAAGGCAATAGCTGCAAAGCACGCCGACCTAAGCGCGGGAAAAAGCAGCGCGCGGGTGGCAAGAGGGAAAGAGAGAGGGAGAGAGGAGGAGGGGAGCAGACTGCAAAAGCCAGGCATCGATGTGTGCCTCGCCCTTCGGTCCTCTCGCTCTTTCTCTCTCTACAACTCGCCGCCACATCGACCGAAGGTCCATGTCCGTCTCTCAATACTCGTTCGCTCTCTTTTTCTCTTGCTCCGACGCACGCGCGTGCTGCTCTCGTGTGTAGTACACGTTTGTTTTTCCGCTAAAAAGTTCTTTTGATTAATAGCACGCGCGAGCAGGAGAGAGAGGGAGAGAGAGAGAGGGCAAGAGAGGCGTAGGAAGAGCCTCGATGCTGTGTGTATATGCGTGCTTTTGCTTATTGAAATCAGCGTAAGCGCGCGAGAGGCACTGAGAGAAAGAGATCACGCGCGAGGGGGTGGAGGCAAACGGCAAGTGGGGTGAGAAACACGAATCGGAGGACGAAGAGGCGGATGGAATAAAGGGAGGAAGATAAAGAGCGGAAAGAGAAGGGAGGCGGGGCTGAGATGGCTTGTTTGCTATATCTGAAATCAGTCAGTGCTGCGCGAGAGTCAATTGAATATTAAAATTACATGGAAATTGGAAGGAAGTGCTTGAGCTTTTATTATATATTTCATTGTGTCTTTGCGGTCAATATTGCTTATTATTGTGTTTGCATCGTAATTTAAAAATAGTATTCGGAATAAAGTATGTTTTTATGGTGCTGGGATTTCCGTGTTCTTGAATTACGCGAATAATACAAGTAGTAGCATAATATTAAAATTTTTTTTATAAAGATTTTTTGAATGATTTGCGACCACAGTTCCTTTAATATTTATAACTGAAAGGTAAAGTATGATGACATGGCGTGTGATTGATAGCTAATTTGTAACTTTATAATTATGCTAATATAATTTTTTATTTACTAGTAAATAACGAAGAATGTACACAAAATAACAGTTCAAGTATAATTAAGAGAGGAAAATAAGGCAAACAGAGCTACGGATCGGGAAAACTTGAAGTTTGACACTTTGGAAAATCAGCGAGCAAATACAACTTGTGTAATGTAACAAAAGATGAAATTTTTTGCGAATTTATTACTTATGCGACCCAGAAAGAAAAGTTATAAGTTGCTGCGCGGTTAGCACGTTCCATTTATAAGCCATTATTGTTGCGACGTTTCGTCTGTCCCATTTTATTCAATCCGTTTTAACCATTTTTACTACGACATCGAGTAATTGGAGTCATAGTAGTAATCAATTTTTCATCATAGCGATGGTTTATTTTAAGATTGAACGTTTCATGTTGTCTTGCACACGAATCATTTTCTGCTGTGTGTTTTGCAAGCTCCCACTCATCGCAGTTATGTATACATATCAGAAGTTCAACGTCCTGCAAGCAGCTGGTTTGCAGCTTATTTTCTTCCACACACCTGAACTCTGTGAGCTCTTTCATAATGCATAATAATATGTTGTCAAACATATCAGAATTTTTATTGAAATAATAGAAAAGACTTAATTAGGTACTTCTAATAGGTTAGACGAACCGGCACCTGTCTATCGTAGCATCATGATGCGCTAATGAAGCGAAGAACGGGACTAATCAGCTGGAATAACGTCAACTCTGAAATAACACGAACGACCCTTTGAAAAACACAACTCCACCGCAAAGACTCTCGGGCTGGTTCTATACTTATAGCAAACAACAAGGGGGAGTGGGTGAGAGAGAGAGAGGAGGGAAATGGAGAAGAGAGGAAAATAAAGGGCCAACGCGGCGCACTACTCTTGCGCTTTCTCTGTGTCGGGACACACGCTATATGGCGCAGGGGTGCGCGCGCGCGGCCAGCGAGAAAGAAAGAGAGCAGCGGTGGTGCGCAGAGACCCTCGTGAAAGTTCCCTTTACCTTGATGACAAAGAGAGAGCGCGAGTGCGCTTGCCGCGGCCGAACCTCACTCAATGGAACGGACGAATGGTTATGGAAACAGCATTTAATTTGCATAGAAGGAGAACAGGCGCTCTCTCTTTGTCGAGGGCGAGTTTCGCTTTGCAGAAGAGGCAGAGGGAGAGGGGGAGAGCAAGAGGAGTGAAGCCGTGGCGCGGAAAGTAGGGAAAGAGGAGGAAGGGGGAGGTTCTCTTCTACGGCCTTGGCTCTTTTCGCCGTGAAAAGAGCATTGTCCCTTATCTATCGATTCGATCGTATATTTTATTCAGATTACGCACCGCCAGAGAGAAAGAGCGAGCGCGCGCGCGAGAGCAACGGCGGCGAATCTCTTTATGATTGGCCATCGCCGCCTCTATTGTTGATCAAGCCGCGCGCGCGCGCGCGAGCAATATAAAGAGAGAGAGAGGGCTTTCCTCCGCCGACTTCCAGCAGCAGCAGTTGCCTCCACCTTCTCCCCGTCGTCTCACTTTATTGCGCCGGGCCCCCCAATCAGATATCGCCGCGGAGACACTAATTAGGGCTTTTGCTTTTCAACGACTGCTGCTCATGCTGTTACTGCTGCTGTGGTGTACGTACGCACGCGCGTGTGTATGTACCTCTGTTTGCGCTTTGTAAAAAGGCTCCGAGTTGACGTTCGACCGAAAGAGAGAGAGAGAGAGAGAGAGAGAGACGCGCGCAATTGGCTAATCACAATTAAAGTCCCGCGGGCGCGCGCGCCCGCAAGCGCTCTTTATGGTATTAAACTGCAAGCCGCGCGTGTATTGTTGTCCTTTCAGCGCGGACAAGCGGCTTATGTAAGGGAGCTGCCGGTGCTTTTCTTTCTTCCTTTTTCCATGATTTTTTTCTTCCTGCGCGATTCGCCAGCTCGGACAAAGTAACGTGTATCGACACACGTAATTGAAAACAAGTGTCCCTTTAATGCGTGTCTGAGATGCCTATCTTTTAGAGCATCGTTTGTTCGCCGAGCTATACTGAGTTTGGTACACCGCCAATGCCGGAATGCGAGAATTTAAGGCGTACGCCTCGCGACAGCTGATTGTACTGGCTTTCTTTATGCTCGTAGTCAATTAAATTGTAATTAAAACGGTACAGCAGTGGTTCTAGAGGAGTTACAGAAGAAGATAAATAGCGAGTCTATTTCGAAGTAGGTATAATGCTGTTTTTGGTCAGTGATAGAAAGATATTTTTTAAAAATTGAATTGTCACTATTTTTTTCGCAAAATGTAGAAGAAATATATTTAATGTAATACTAATGGATGTAAAATCTATAAATAAAGGTAAACAAAGTGATTTATGAAGAGAGTAAAGCATACAAACTTACGAGTAATGAACGTTATAGAGAGAGCGACAATGGCTATAATATCCTTTTAAACACGCATGCAACATCTTCTTTTAGATTTAAGTAGGGGTTTTTGTGGATTTTTCGAGGGGGGACTTATGTTGTTACATTTTCCGTATATCGTCGCTTTAGGGCAATATTTTAGCTACTACTGGCAGTTTTAAATGAAAAAGATCCATTTAAAGATACAAAATCCAAAGTTTTTCCGTTTTCTTGACATAATTCACATAAGGTATGTATGGAAATCCGATTATTCCTTTGAAAATCTTATCTATAAAGTGACATTAAACCCTCTCTTCTTCCATCTACGCTTCACTTACATCGCATGAGATTGCGTCCTTGCACCGCGTGTCTTTAAGTTATCGAGGTACACCCCCTCCTCGCGTGCATCATCTGCTTTTACACTATAGCTCCGCGCAGTCTCTTGGAGCAGCGCAAGGTGCGCACGGCAAAGCGGCCGTTTGCTCGAAAAGCGTGAAGTGTATGGCTTGTGAAAGGCCGTTAAAACGTTGTAAATCTCTTGCGCGTCCATTAAATCTCAAAAGGCGCTCTAGATTTGCTCTCTCTCGCGCGCGCGCTGTTGGGGATGAAGGATGAGTCGCGATGAAAATTCCTTGCCGCCGTAGCGGACGCGCTGCTGCTGCTGCTCTTCACGGAGGCCCGAGTGTTAATTAACAAGATTGATCAAGCAACTGACGCGGAAACAGGTTTTACGCGTCGGCGAGTCGCGCGCGCGCGCGAGTGCTGTGATTTTTTCGCCAACGAAAGGAGAGGAGAGAGTAGTAGGGGAAGCGCACGCGCGAGCGCGTACTCCTTCTCGCTCACTTTTCTTCACTGTCGCGCGCCCGCACGTAGGACTACCCCTTCTCTACTGCGGCAGGATCTCTTGGTTTATACCTCGTATGCGCGCGGTATAATGAGCGATAAGCTTGCTGTTGTGCGCTGCGGGAATTCCAGAAGAACGTTTTCTCTCGGCTTCCTTTGTGATTTCCAATTTGTTCACTAATTTCGCAGTCTCGTTGTTGGGAAATAATGAAGGAATACAGAAGGTTCTTGCATCAAGAATATACAGGCTATTTCTATGTTTATGAAATGTTTAAGTATTTGTTTTATGGAAATATTTGAAGCTAATCGGAAGTCGTAGAAAGATTTAATTTAGAAATTTATTTTGTATTCGTGTCAAAACGATGTTAATGAGTTTTTCATTCTTAATAATATTATGAAAGATCTAAGATACAAACTGGATAATTTTGATCACAGGAATTTTTACTTTAAATTAAATTTGAAAATACGTTTTCATTATTATTAAGACAGTATAAAGTACTTGAAAGTTTGTTTTACAAAAAATGTCATTATGTCTTCAGAGTTTCATTGACTGAGAGAGCAAGTTAATTTTCGCTATAAATAATCGCGCAATTTAGAGGAGACATTAGTCCAGCTGATCCATGCTCGTACGCGAGAGAGATTTTTTTCGCCTAAGTAATTTCAATGGCTGTCGCGAGTGCTCCTCGTCCCGATGATAAACCGTTTGCGGGACTAGTTATACGCGGGCTCGTATAACTGCCAGACGAGCATATAGAAATACGAATGCGTATGGCTGATCGCATAAACGTCCTTTCAGCTCGGTAAATAAACTCGATATGCATAACCAGGAAGATAGCCATCGTCGACTATCCTTTGTCGTCGTAAGTTTTTACGAGCGCCGCGAGAGAGCTCAGCGCGGTATTTTTAATTAGATCCTGACTTTTTTGCGCGCCAAACTCGTTTATAACAGTTGAAATAGACATTAGAAGCGCGCGGCGAGCAGGGCCCATAGTTTTATGTTGGCTGTATAAATCGATGATATACATTGCGAGTTGCCTCGGAGCTGAGCGCAGACCACTCGCTCTTCTCCAAGAATGCTCGCCGCCGGCATCGAACGGAAGCAGCAGCTGTAATGCATCTAATTAACATTAATAACTTTAGCGTCTGTTCAGCTGTATGGTCATTAAGAATTTGCGAAAAACTTTACTGGATCTCATTTATAATCGCTATTTTTCATGTGCTCAAATCTATGTTAATTTTACCAAGGCTTGCAGCATGTATACATCAAATATCTATATACCAATATTGTTATACGAATTATATCTTCTCAATGTACTTAATGTTTTATTAAATAAAATTTTTTTAAATGTACTTTTAATAATAATTTAATGCTAAATTTTCAGTATAATTTATCAATTAAATGATGTATATAGCATTAATTCACTTTAAAAACGAAAATTTTCTGGATCTTTCTCCTCCCCAACTAATTTGCGCATTTTATACCCGTGAGCAAGTTAGGGCTACGCATTTACTTAAAACAGCGTCCAGACTTTAGCGAAATCCCGTGTATTTTCGTGAAGAATCAGCGATTGTTTGTCGAAGGTAATCAGACAACATCAAACGAGCCGATCATCAAGTGGAATTGTTTACTCAGCGAGCGCTTTTTCCCTTCTCGAGTGCCGCGGGTCTCTCTCTCTCTCTTTCCTCGTCTTTGTCGCAACAATAATGTTAATTTAACCTCCGCCCTACGAAAGGGAGAAAGGGAGTCTTCGACCACCCGGGGGCTCGCGTCCCCCTGGCGACAATTTGCCGAGCACACAAAAAGAGTTGACAACTTGAAAGGGAAATCGAGCCTATTGACACAGAGAGAAACACAGCAGAAGGAGAGGCAAATCGCCGCCGTCGCTGCTGCCGCTTTTGCCGGAGTTAGGCATTATAGTTGCGCGGATATGGTGTGTCCCTTTTGGCTATATGGACATTGAGGCGACGGATGGCCTGTAATAAGAGGGCGTTATGAATGAGTGCACGCAAGGTGGATACATCGAGACGTTATCTTCACAGTTTATGTAGGTTTCTTGTAAGGTACTTTCCAAAAGTGACTGTTCATTCGTGATTTTTGTATACTTTTAGTTAAAAATGTATTTGATGAAAATAATTCTTAATAAATATTAAATTTCTCAATCGTTTTTATTTTACCTTTTACAGAGTCTTAATTATATAATCATTACTTCCAATTTCGATGCAAAAAGGCTAAGAATATGTTTAAAATGTTAAAATATAACTTTCCTTAATTTAAAATCTTTGCAAATACTTTCATTAGAGAATAATTACTTAAAGAGCCATTAGAAACCACGCGGGACAATGTTTGTACTGCAAAGGTTTGTTTTTCATTAGGAGAAATCATCAAAAGGATCGATTACTTTTGCCTACTTGTTAATACTCATTTACCATTCTGCGCCATCCATTTCTGTTTTTACCCTCTTTTCATCGGAGCTCGACACACTCGAGTGTTTTGGTCGGAATGAGAGAAAAGAGAGACAGGGGTACAGGCGGGGTGAGAGAGAAACAGAGAGAGAGAGAGAGAGAGAGAGAGAGAGTCGCATGATCGGTTTGTCCGGCGATAGCATCAGCACACTATACCGTCTGATGAGAGTCCCGATCAATCACTAAGGCAGCTTTTGTTCTCGCGAGCGTACTAAGCCTTACTTTGTGCCCATACTTTGTGCATGCGGCTTTGACGAAATAATTCACGCTGATGAATAATCAGGTCTATTGTGCTCCTTGTACCTCCCTGTTGTTCGGGTAAATATATTTTATTATAAAACTGAAATTCTCTGAAATCATTCGTAAGGTATTTTTATAGTTCTTTATTGAGATAAAATCAATAACTATATTAATAGAAATCATTACATAACAATGAAAAATAAAAAATGGGAATAAAAACAATTTTTTTATTTAAATTAAAAGATTCAGATCAATAATTATTAACTTGTAAATTATAGCCATCAAGCTTCTTCAACATTCTTGTATACATATTTGACTTAAAGCACTTATGCACCTCTTAATATTCTGCATTTTCTGATGCGTTCAAAACTCAAAAAAGTATCGACTTATGTGATCATCATGCTGGGAACTCTCGACTTATGTAAAGAACGATGCTCGTATATTTTGGAACATATTCTTTAATTCGATTATAAAATGAATCAATAAATTACAAATTTAGCTATTATTTGGCAAATTTCTATTACTTAATCGAAAATATTCCTATTTTCGCAAAATTTAAGGTTTAGGAGTATTAAATTAAAGTTTAGGAGTATAAGGAACGAAGTGACGTCGGGCAAGGAGGGCGATGACGCTACCTTACATTCTTTGATAATGGGTTTTCTAACCTTATTTTTTGGCATATTTCTCGTATTATATCATTGCAAAACTAAATGCGACATATGAGGTATTCATTTGAAAGAATTTTTCACATACATTCTATCTGCAAAAAGTTTCGTGGTGAAAGATAATTTCGTATTCGATTAATCAAGGATCAGGGAATTTCTAGCGGGAATCTAAACTAGAGTTTCTGTGCCTCTACTTAATGTCCAATAATTCCTTCAAAATTTACGTTATTTTGAAATGATCAAGAGCCCCACTACTCCCCACCACCCCCCATCACGCCCTACCACCTCCCACCACATGCCCCACCACCTGCCCCACCACTTCCCCACTGCCTGCCCCACCACTTCCCTCTATCACTACATGAACAGATATAACTGTTTTGAACGTTTAGTTTTAATTCATGTATGTTTTATTGTATATACTTTTTTTTCGTACGAGGAATTGGAGAATGCATAACTGCACCTGGGAGGAGGGGGGCATGCGGGCCCGCATTGACCCCGTGTGTAGGGCTTCATCAATCCAGCCGTTTCTGTTTCGTTGTAAACAATCTAGCATCGATGAGACTGAAGCGACTATACCTACTAAACTCCGACTTCCGTCAGCTAAAACTAATTTTAATATAGAAACCGGAATAGGCTACTGATCCGAAATAATGCTACAAGTAACTATTAATTCTTGTGTAAGTGTTCAGAATGGAAAACAATCACAAATACAAAATCTGATAGAGGATTATTCTTCATCAAACTCTTCTTCTTTAAGTCCACGACCAACGGTATCACGTCGTACATTGGGTGGAAATAAAAAAAATTTATGAATCAATCAATTTGCCCAAAGAACTCAGCTGAGGACTATCAACAATCTACCTCTACAATAAATTTTGAAGCGAGAAAGACAATTTTACTCTCGTAATGGTTGAACATACAAAACTCATTTTTTTCAATTTTTACGTTTCCGTTAATAACAAAAGAATCATGGTAGCTAAAAAATTAATTTTTTTCTATAATATTGGTAATTTAATTCTCGTTGGCGCGCTCTCTCTCCTCGCGAAGCAGAGCGCAGTAGCGCCGACCTTCAATGTTTACGCTGTTAGTACTAAATTTCTTAATAGGAATCATGTCGAACATTTTTGGCCTGGGTAAGGATAAAAACTTGAGTAACGAAAATAACGGGATGAAAAGCAACGATTCAGATGAAAACTATGATTCGGAGAATCAGAAGCTCGCGGATCGCGCGGCCATATAAGCGTCCTTACGAGAAGATCTCGCGAACTTAATAATAATAATAATAATTGCTTTATTTTCGGTCGCTGCCAAAAAAGATACATGGGTATAGTATAATACATGAGA
>JAWWEQ010000031.1:1393842-1418166 GCA_035583055.1 Torymus tubicola
AGATTCGAAGACTGCTTCGGTTCTTCGAATACGTCAAAGCTTCGAAGCTTTGAAGCTCCGAAAAGTTAGGAGCTCTAATTTAAACTCTTTAAACCTTCGGCAAATATTAAATTTTAAAGATGTCACCTTTATTTGTAACTGATTTAATTTGTTAATTTTATCATATAGTGTTTCATTTTCACATTCTATGTATATGATTATAACATTTAAATTAAAATCATTAAAATAATATCCATTTATTTAAAATTTTTTCTAATTTGTATAGAGCTCTATGTTTCACTAACAATATTTCCGTATTTAGTGGCATAAACATAAATTTTGTATTTTTCGTATAATTTGTTTGCGTTAAAAGGATTATGAGGGATACAAATAAAAATAATGCACATACTACATTAGAAAATTGTAATTGACTTGCTACATCTAAACATTAATCACATTTTGTACCATCTTTCATTTTTATTCACCACTTCAATTAACGTGATTTTTCAACATTAATCGTAATTTTTTCGTCTAGCTATTGTGATACTAACTTTGAACTTTTGAAGTAATAGATTATTACATACAATATGAAAATATAATAATATATGATGAATTATATGTCAAACAAATATAAATAACAATTCATATGTGTGTCATGATTTAAAGATAATAGAAGAATCTAAGAAAGATTCATATATGCTTTCTATAAATGTATTAAAAGCCACATATATACTCGTTTTTAATGCATAATTTCGAAATCACTTTATACACACACACGTATATAAAATTACGTACCATTACGCGCATACATACTCACACGTTGCTTTCCAGAAATCAAAATTATTTATTTTTATCTTTCTATGAATAAATGAATTTTAATATATTTTTTTTCAAGTGTCCTTTATGATTAAAAAAATATATTTTTATATTTATATAATTAGATTTATAAATTTAACATTTCTTTAAATTTTGAATTAATAACGTTTCAGTTCCGAATCTGACCAAGCGAGAGTCAGCAAGCGAGGTATTCTTCGCTAGTATTAAAATTATTTGATTAAGTATTTTTAAAAATTGAAAAGCCCGTTTTAATTGTTTAATTTTAAGAGTTTTTTTTAATTTTTTTGTCGTTTATAGCATTTTAAAATTATATTTAATAAAATATTTTTAATATTTTCAACTCTTCTGGCAATAAATACATGAATTTTAAGTAATTTAGACCCATGGAAATCCATCGATTTAGTAGATTTTGACGTCAGAAGCCACTAGGTGTAACACGCCCTTAACGAATATATATACGAAAAACGCACATTTTAAAAGATTCGTAACTTTTGCAAAAATCCAAAAAACCTAACGAAATCAATTGAGTCGTTTTCTAGGAGGTTAAAACTTTTTTTTTCGTTAAATCCGAGCCCAATTGATTTTGATAGAAAAAAGTTACAGGGGTGCCAACATTGCGATTTTTGAAAATCGAACATCTTGAAAGAGCTGTAGTTTATTATCTTTGCTTGTAGTTTAAATGAAACGTCTTTTTAAAACAAAGAAAATAGGCTCTACCAGATCTTAATATTTATAAAACTCAAACAAGTACAGAGGTTAAAAGATGACCCAAAAAATGAAAATATTTAGATTCACGTTTTCTTCTGTGTAAAAATTTCATTGCGTTATTTTTATTTCAAATTTTTTTTTCTAAAACTCGGCAATATAACTAAAAAATTCTTTTTTGAATCATTCAAATTGATAAAATATAAGCCCCACAGAATTTTTCCAAATGACCCATTTTTTGACGATTTTTCGAAATTCAGCACAGTGTAGCTGACCCAATTTTGGATATTGGGGCTAATACTACAGCTTTCTTACTTTTTTTATATATATAAATTCACAAGAAAAATATCAGCCAGGAAATCGGTTGACCCCCTGTGACCGTTTGTGACCGAAAAGTACAGGAACGACTCATATATACTTTAACGCGATGAATTTACATTGAGGAGAGAAATCAATGCAATTAGGAGGAAGCAGCAGAGTTGAGCACGCGTGTATACTTCTGTATATTCTATATATCTGTACGCATTTTATTTGCGTATGTGTATATACCATGTACGCATCTTATTTGCGGCAGGTGCAAAAAGGATTGATTAAGTAAACAAATCAGCTGATATCTTTTGGTAGGGCTATATACCTATATAGATCGTCACTCACGATGCACGTATATACAACTAAGCGACGTGTGCATAAGTAGGCATCTTATATCGCTATCTATATATACTCTTGAACTCTTAAAAACTCTTTTATACAAAAAAGTAAAAATATTGGCGAGTATAAGTATATCCATTTCTCTCTGGTTCCCTCTGTCTCTCTCTCTCTTTCTTTTATTTTTAAACGTATATTAAAGACAAGAATGTTATACACACACAAATGTTCGACCATTTGATGATTGATTTCATAACTTTCTTGTCTGTAATAAACGTTTAAAAATAAAAGAGAGAGAGACAGAGGGAAAGAGAGAGAAACGGATATACTTATACTCGCCAATATTTTTACTTTTTTTTAAAAAGTAATCTTAGATTTGTCATACTACAAATGTGAAACAGCGCAGATAATTTCAGTCTAATATTGTAAAATTTTAAAATGTTTACATGAATTTTTTTGAATAAACAGGTAAATATGTTAGAGTCATTACATTCATATCCAAGTAGAATAGATAAAATAAATTACAACTACAATAAACCAAAAAAATGATAGGATTATATTATTATATGGCTCAGAGTCATACATATATAGAGTTAACTATAATATTTTAAGTAAGTTAGATATTGCAAAAGCTAATAATTATGTCCATAGACTTTTTCTAAATAAGTAAACGCGTTTTAAAAATGAAACAATTATTTTTGTGATTCTTTTTAAAAGCAATGTAACTTCTCATATTACAATTAGGTTTTATTAGTGTTCAATCCCGTTTATTATTAGTACTAAATGCTTATTAATTGATAGACTGATCTTTATTAAACATGTCAATCCAACTGACAGATAATAAACACATTTAGTTCATATTGGTATTGAAAAGTCTTCGCGCTATGTCATAGAAATAGATACAGCCCCGGGATGGCTAGAGCTATTTACACCACGAGCACAATAACCGTGCTTGGATCAAAGGAGCATTTGAAGTGTGAAAATCCAAAATATTATGGCATCCAGTGTCTAAGGCCTAATGACCCCAGACGGACGTTCGCAAAGCTCAAACAAAATAGTCCTCTCTCTCTCTCCCTCGCTCATCCATACAGCTGCTAGTCTAAATCGTCTAAAGTCTCTATACACACCGACACTGGCAGGCGCGCATAGGCGCGTATACCAGTATCGAGTATAGACTTAGGTGCTTTCTCTCACAGTTCCGATGAATCCACACTGCGCGCGCGATGTGCTTGCGAAACAGTCGGCGTGCGGGCTGCGCGAACTAACACGTGCCGCGCGCGAACACACCGACGAAGGCCTTACTGCTTCGTGCGCTTGCGCGCACGCAAACAAGAGTGCGAGAGAGGACTAGTACGTGTGTTTGCAACCCGTTTTCCGTTTGATGGCGGAAACTACGTAGCTAACTGTGACTGATTTGACGCTGGCGGCGCAGAGATGTGCTTTCTCCCTCTAGCGTTCTCTCTCACTCTCTCTCTCTCTCTCTCCTTGTCGTTCGTGCACGCGAGTCCTGCAGCACGGCAACTCGGGAACAAAGTTAGTTGATGAATCTGCGGGCGGTTGTAGTTACGACGACGACGGCAACGGCGACGGCGGCTGCAGCGAAGGCAACTGTGAGTTCTAACTGAGGCGAAGCTATTGGGTGAGAGCAGAGAGAGAGAGAGAGAAAAGGGGAGAGGGAGAGCACGGAATGGGGCGTAATACTGGGGAGAAAGAGAGAGGGAGACAGCAAACGGATGCGGAAACGGGTTGCGCAGTGGAGAAGGAGTAGGAAAATTCGCGATGAAAACAAGAGGAGGTGCAGAGGATTTCTCGCGGGTCTTGAAGCAGTTTGTTAATTTCCGTCGTTCATATTATTCCCTATTATTCCAATGATTCAAATTTATGGGAAGGATATTATTTACGAGGGTAATATTATTACCTCACATAGAAACAATAGAGATTCAAATATTTTTGTAGTTTTATATAGTTGGGAATGCGAAGAAAATTTTGCATAGAATTTAAAGATATCATATAATTTAAGTATTTTTTTTAACAGAGATAATTTGAAAAATAATAATGTCGGTAAAAATTAAAAAGTACACGAGAAAAAGATAAAAGTCGCACACACAAGAATGAGTAAAGAGATGCTCGGGGACGTAGACAAGCGCGAGGGAAAAATACGAGAGTGTAGAAAGTGAAACGAAGGAAACCGAGTGTAATTCCTTTGGTTGCTCTTGTTATTTCTGCCCTCTTTTAACTCGTGTGCACGCGAGCATCACGTGTATATATACCTACCGACAGACAGTGCGACGTTCTCTCTTCCTCTGCCCCCCTCTCTCTCTCTCTCTCTTTCTCTGGAGCAGAACGGCATCTTTGGGTGCCACCCCTCGAAGTCTCTCCTTCAACCGCTTCCCTTAAAGCGAGTTACCTCTTCGTTACCGTCTCTTTAGCATCACGTGAACCAATAAACATCTTCTTTGATGTTCGAGCGCATTAATTAGTAAACGACAAAATTGTATTTAAACAATGCGGCGCGACGAAGGGTGGAGACACGAACTCCGGGACAGATGCGTACGCGCAACGATTTTGCGCGAAAGAGAGGGGAAAAGTGAGTGTACAAATAAATCTGTCTAGTCTCTTTACTATAGATACCACTTATTCATTCTTTTTTTATAAAGTCGATCGATATGACAAAAAATCTTCACGGCTCAGCTACAATAACAGCGCTTTTTTAATTACCTTCACTCTACACCAGTTAAGTAATGCATTTCTTTGACAGCCAATGATTAAATTTATGTTTAATGTTTTGATGAAAATTACGGCATTGACGAAAGAAGGAAATATTTTTCTGATTGTAACAAGACTTATAATGTAATCTACCTACATATAAAATTTTTTATGTGCACAGGTATTTGAAAATAGACAAATTTTAGAAGCTAAGAGGTTGGTAGTGAAAGAAATTTTTTTTAAGATTGCGAAGTATTAGGATAAAATATTTCGATTTAGAACAAATATCTTAGTAAGTCGATATTTAATTTAAAAATGAACTTTGTTATGGAGATATGTTTGTTTCATTAATGTGCAATAAATTCCAGTGTTGTCACTGTTAGATAATCAATTTAGTACTATGAATTTTTGAAAAATATTACTTATCTCTCTACATTTAGCTACTTCAACATAAATATTGTTCTACAAAAAATTGTAATAATAAACTATGGTAAAAAATATGCCGATATAAATTTTAAAGTGTAGACTTTCTAAAGATTAATTAAAAAAACCTCATTATGCTAATTTACGAAAAATCTTCGTATATTAAAAAAAATGAGAAACATAGTAGATTTTATATCTTGCGGTCGCAACAGAGGGGCAAGTCAAGGCAAAAGGACTACTCGTCCTCACATCCGTATCTCTCTTGCTTTGTGCAAGGATACAGAGGCACGAAACTGAGAGGCAAAGCCGAGCAGAGGGTGGTATGAAGGTGGGCAGAGGCGGTACTGTTTTCCCGCCTATAAAAGCAGCCCGCTCTCTGTCCTGATACATCCCGCCGCGTTAATTCGCCGAGAGATTCTCCTGCTCGTTGTTGTTTCGCTCGAATTTCCTCTACCCGCACACTCCGCTCTTCTTTTCCCCACCACTCGAGTATAATTGTCGTCGTCGTCGTTGTCGTCACCGCCGTCGCGGTCACCCTCGGGTTTTAGAAGCATTCGAATTAAAAGCCTCGCCTTCCCAGGCGGAAGTAATTACTGGCCGGGTCGTCGTTGCTGAGGGAACACCGATGCCGCGAGCTCTTTCCCGACGTCTTTGATATGGGCGGTTAAAATGGAGTCTGCTAATCCAGTTGGTGCCGATGCCCGCTGATTTCCCGGGAAAAGGAGAGAAAGAGAGAGCTCCTGTGAACTCGATCCCTTCGAAGCTCTTGATTATTCACCATCGCCTGGCTGTTTAGGGAGAGTTTTGCTCGAGCAGCTATGCAGAGTGTGTTTATCAAGTATTTTCCGGCGATTTAACAATAGACGTCCGTTATTTGGATTGGAGCATGATGATTCCGTATTAACGTTGCTTAAATTGTTAAATTGGACCTCATTTTACAGGTATAATGCTATCGAGTATTGCAAACTACCTATTATACTTCTTGAGGATGACGAAAAACCAAAGACACACAAACATTTGAAAAATGAAAATGATACATATTTGCAATTCAAAGATTAATTCATTTATACGAAAACAAACATGCATATGATAATTAATATTAATTAAGAACAATATTTACATTTCGTCTATAACATTTATTTTAGGCAAATGAATATTAAAGAAAGTACGTAACTATAGTACACTATCTTGTAAAGGAAGCTGAGAGACCGCTAGTTTCTCTGTTTATACCTCATTCACCTTCATGATGTGCGAGCTTTGAAGTACCTATCTCTTACCAGAGACTACCGCGAGTGTCGTACAGCCGGACGACCGATTGTGTCGCGCGTCGGTCATATACAATAAGGGTGCGAAAGGAGTGAAATAGCGCTCCACAGGAGATTTCCCCCTCTCCTCTCTCTCTCTCTCTCTCTCATATCAAGAGATACCCATTCAACAAGAGAGCCGAGGAGGAGGTCTCTTTTATTCCGGCGACTCATTTCTAAATAGCCTGGTTCCATAGTAGCAGCAGCAGCAGTATAGTAGTAGCGAAGCCAGAGACACGAGCAGAGAGGGCGAACGCCCGTGCGCGAGCGCTGATTGCGAACATGCCGCGTCTATTTATATAGCTTAACCGAAGCGAAATACAGGCCGAATATCCCTTTAAAGGATTACACCGGCCCGGGAAGAGAGGGAGGGGAGAGAGAGAGAGATAGATAGAGAGAGAAGCAGCAGAACATCCGATTCATTTGTATCTGTCGAAGGATCAGGGGCGCGTATACCGCAACAGCAGCAGCAGCGCTGCCGGCGCTCTATGGGTGCCCGCGCGCGGACCACCCGGTAAGTGGGGGTTGTTTAAATCAATCAAACGCGAATGGGAGAGAGAGAGAGCCAACTGCACGCGCCCGCGCGAGTATTAATAAGCAAACGCGCGCCCGCGTTGTATCGACTTCAAAGGGAGCGTAATAATACAGCGCGCGAGCGCGCGAGTATATGGAGATGCGGTTGCACGCGAAAATCGTCGTCGATGAAATAAACATTAGAGGGGGCGTTATTTCGAGCTGCGCCTCTATAGATGTGTGCTTAGAGAGATACATGAATCGAAAATGAATACGTTTATCATTCATTCAAATCCTTAAGTTGCTCCATGATCGACGTTTAAATGGAATGCAAATTTGTTGGCTTCGCTTTATATTGCTGCGTTGAAATTCTCGGGGGATGAAAACAGTCGATATGGAAATATTGAAATTTTAGATCAAGTTTTGAAGGTTTGGCTAATTTGTGTATGTGAAAACGTCGTTGGAATATTTCATTCATCTTGCTTTTAGTCATGGAAAGGAATAATATTAATAGAATCTGAACATATTGATTTTATCTTACACATTGGATTGTGCAACAATTTACAACGGAGAAAATACCTAGAAAATATGGAGTTATCTATTGACGCTGGCAATTACGCTGAATTATGCTATACGTACAATTGAAATCTTATTAATTTGTTGTAAATAACTGCTTTTAGAACAGTTATTGATATTGATAAGTTATAATTGCTAGATTCTAAACTACAATTACAAGACAAATCTATAACCTCATCGATATCTCCAGGCTACCATTAGTATAATTTTTCCTACAACTGATCTAATGAATCTGAGATGAAACGATACTCTGTAATTGAACTGAATGCAGATAATGAATTTATCAAATAATATTTAACCACAGGTTTCCCGACTAAATAGTTACCTTTATTAATAAGTTCCATCTTTACAATAATTGCACGCATTTAATATTTACGCTCGACCAAGTTTGCGTGCCTATGCGCGCATATACACGCGAAACTTACTATCTCCGTGGTTCGTATCGTTCTGACTTTGGTCTCTCCGCTCCTCTTTTCGATTCGGCAACGGCGGCGATGCAATCGCAACTTAGATAAAGTTCGGCTTTGAGACGCACACCAGGGAGAAACCGTATCGTCTTCGAGCAATGTCAACATAAGATATTAATTAGTTCGTGGATTTGCCCTCTCGAAACATTATTTGCCGTAGTTTACGTGTCATCGTTTCTTCCATTGGTTTGTATACACCAAGCATCGAGTCGTATAATAAGGAAAGTTTCGTTGCTGAATTATTGATGTTTACAATTTCAAGTTTTGTTTAGTGACTTCAAAAAAATTTCATATGGTCGTCGGATAAAGATTATATAAACAAGTTGTTAGTGAATGATCTGTACGCTGAAACGCTGTTTTCAATAGACTAATAATTCATTAAAAAGTCTAATTGCGCCACACTACATTCGAAAATAATACTTTAATATATGGATGTGGAATAATGCATTAGTGAATACAGAGTTGGTGCGAAGGAATCGATAAGACGTTTAACAAACATTGATATACGTCAATACGTCAAAGTCAATAAATTCGAACAAAATAAATAACTAAAATGATTTAAACATACAGAAATTTACATGAACTTGTTCTGTTAATAGCTTTCGATTCTTACCAGCCTCAATTTTTATTACTGTGATCGATAACGAAATTGTCATTAATCCACATTTCATGCTCCTACCGCGTATTACGCTGTAATGAAGTACATTATTTTAATAATTGTAGCCAGGCGTAGTGCCACACTCCTGTAACTCACTCCCCACGCTCGACAGTATCAGTGTCCGCCTGCTACCGTTTCTTATCACCCGGCTATCGGGGAAATTCGAAAGTGAATTAATTTCGTTTGTAAAATTAATTGAAAGATTACCGGCTGAAAAAAAAAGAAACGTATTTACATGCATACGCACACGAACACGGATATACACGTATACTCGGGGGCATTTTTTCGTCGTCTCCTTATTTCTCCTTATTAATATTAATACTCGCGTCGATGACTTAATGAGGCGCACGTGAGTTCGCGCACTCCTCAAAATCCCAATTCTCCGCGGCAAGCCGCAATAATAGGGTGCCCTGGTACACGCGTTACGAAATGGCCTAGATGGAAAAAAGGGACGTATGCGTGTATATAGAGAAGACAAAAATCCCATTCCGCTCACGTTTCGTAAGCGCGACAAAAGGGTTGAGAAGAAAGCCGCCGTTTTTTATTGTCAGTCGGACAGCTCAGGCGGACTTGAAAATCCTTACGTAAGGTTGCGTGTGCGCGCGTGGGCCATACATCTTGTGGGTTATAGATACACGCGAGCGTCGGGTTGTTTATTCTACGTGTAAGAGTATCGCCGACTCCTCGTCGTGTGTATCTTGGCTCCAGTGTAATATACATACGTATATATCTTATGCCCGCTGCGCCGTCGAGAATATTTAGTCAGATGAGGAGAGTCGAACAAACGCCTCTAAGGCTTTCTATTAAGCCGCGACTCTTTGATGTATTCGCGCTACCGTGAAACGCTTCTTCGGCGGTCGAATATCGCTGTGCCAGCTGGAACGGTACTGCCATCTATAGTATTCTTTAATTTAAAGGCTGAATTGTTATAACGAAAGTTTAATTTTAGTTTTTATAAAACCTAGGAAGTTCGAAAATATTACGAATAAAGTTGCAGCAATAACAGTGAATATTCTGTTATATATAAATATACAATGAAACTAACGAGCATCATAATAACGACTGGCTTTAAAAAATATCTCATCTTATACAACTACCTACTCTCTCAAGTAGAATTAGTGAAAAATCCACTTAAATTAGTTAAAATTGCTCTACCGAAACTCTATTAGTGAATATTCACTAATTCTTAGTGGAAATATACATGCTACTATCCACTAATTAAAAAAGAGGAGTTTTAATATTTTGGATATTTCCACTAAGAATTGTGAATATTTACTATTTCATTAGTGAATATTCACTAATGTTTCGATGGAGTAATTTTAACTAATCTTTAGTGGATTTTTCACTAATTCAATTTTAGAGAGTATAGATCAAGAAAAATTCTCCATACCACTTATATTATACATTTGCAAACATAATTAAACGTACGTCTGTAATTGTAAATTTGTATGACACTGAGCCTCGCATTCGCATCTTGCATTCCCTTCAAGTAGAATCTCAACAGCGATATTCTGTGTGTGCAAGTGTGCCGCACGTATTCCTTCTATACTCTGCTGCGGGGACACCGCAACTATTCCCTCCTCCTGCCTCTATGCTCTGCGAAATGCGCCTCCTCTGCTCTTTGGTTTCCTCGTGAGTTCGCTGAAAGGCTTTTACCTCTCTTGAGTCCTTCGGTGCTCCAGTTCGTTACTGGCATTCTTGAGCCCTGTATCGTCACTCTTAAATCAATAAATGAAGGAATAAGAAGCTCAAATTTCCCATTTGCAAAGAAATATTAAAAGTTCATAATTGACATTAGATGTTAAAGTTGAATTGGAAAATCAGTTATGATAAAATATAGTGCTGGCCATTAAAATATTTTTACAAAATGACAATTTTATATCAAAACATTTATTAGTATATGTTGATAAAATTAAAAGCATGAAATGTATAAAATAATAAGACTGGTTGTCTTCTCCTTCCAAAATTTAAAGAGAATATAGTGTAATAATAGACATCGCTACAGAGTCTGAATTTTCAAGCCGCCAGCAGACTATGTCCATTGGCGCGTGCATTCGCAGTTTCTACCGTTCCTCCGTACGCGTTCACAGCCCTTTGCTGTTTGTTTCTTGTAATTCACGAATTTTCCCAACCTCTATTTCCTCCCCTTCATCTCATCTCCCAGTCGCGTCTTCTCTCGAATCCTTCGACTTTGCTACAGAGAAGAGCCGTCGCCAAGTTCGATGCCTGTATACAGTAGTAGAATCGCCTCCGCCTTCCCTTTCTACACAGTCTGCACTTTACTTTGTAGCTCGAAACGTCCACGGCCGGCTGCGCGAGCGCTTTGCATTGCAGCACAGAATTAACTTCGATCCTCTTTGCAATCTTGATTATCTACTCGAATGGCGCCCGACTTTGAAGACGAGAGCTCTCTTGTTTAAAATGCATTTTCGTTAATGCGCAAGAGCACGTGCATAAATATATAGCTCTTTTTTACCAAAATCTTTGTAGTAAAAATAATGTAAGATTTAAATGCACCAACTCTGTGCCCGACATGCATAAAGCTTATGATGTGATGCTTATATGGTTTTAATTTCAGACAAAAATTTTCCGATTGTATTTGTTTCAAATTCTTTTAATTTTTAAGAAATAATTGATATCCATTGAATTATTTTGTTTATTAAGTTAATTATCACCTACTTATTTAAATATGTCACGTATAGTTCAACGTCACTGTATCATTGGATTATCCGATACATAAGGAAATTCTGGAGTCGTTAAAATGCTACCTGTCACCCTAGTTCACCCCTTTGCGAAAAATACATTGACACTCGGCTCTCCGTGAGACTGACCCTCAAGCCACATTTTAAATCCCTTATAATGCATATAATTAAAGGCATAGGCATACATTGCGAAGGAATAAACGAAAAGCAAATAAACACGAAATGCTCCGACCAGCTCTCCACTCGTACGTACAACGGTTATTAAGAGCATTGCCGGCATTGCATCGCGGAAGCGCAGCAAAACGCCTACGATTCAGACGTACCTACGTACGTCAGCGCTAACGTGCCGCTTCCCTCCCCGCGCAGGCGCACACTGGTACTTTAAATTCCAGCAAGGACGTCTTAATAAGTGCGGTTACGCGGAATTTCGCCGGAGGCTGCGGTGTCCGGTATATATATGTGGGGGCAGGAGCAGCAACGACGGGGCCGCGTATTGCTCCCGAGGGCCAACTCGTCCGCGCATTGTGGTCGCTCGAAATGGACTCTCTGCGGCATGCCAGGCGTGCGTGCGTGCAGCGCGTGCCCATCTCTCCTCCCGACCCTTGTAGCCGCGCACGCGCACCCTTTGCTGTGTTATACCCGCCTCGTCTCCGGTTTTTCTATGCGCTTCTGCCCCCCCCCCTCTCTCTCTCTCTTAAAAGCGAGTGCCCGTGCGCTGCATATGCTGCTTTCTCGTCCGTATACTGACTTATACATTAATGAGCTACATGCTAATGTCTTCTAGCTTTTCGCAGGACGAAAGGCTATTTGTAAAGAGGATTATTGTAATGAGACTTGTAACAATATTTAAACTAGTTTATTAGGAGACATTTTTAAAAAGCTTACAGCTTATTCAATTTTTATCATTACATATATTTAGTTAATGAAGAAATCTGAATATGCAAATGTTTAATTTCCAATTAAATGATGTAGTTGGTAATTAGAAAATATTACTTTGAGAAAATGGGCCCATTCTAATCTACGATCGCGGAGACATTTTTTTCATACCGCAACATACGTGATATGAATCTTCTCTAATGGAACTCACAGGATGTGAAGTAATTCAAAGTAAAGCTGTCAACACTAATTTATTATGATTTCTGATAAAGATATGAGTACTCAAGACCTTTCCTGTAGGATATAAATAAACCTTCGATAAATGTCACATACTTGACTATTATTAGCATATCTTAAGAAATGAAAATAATAATTATATTATATGTTTAATAGTTGTATTCACTTTGATCTATTTTAAATAAATGAATAAAAAATTTTAATCGATATAAGACTCAAACGTACTGCGGTCCACACCTAAAAATAAGATTAAAATGGATTTTGTCTTTGAATTGAAAGTTCTCGCTACGAGAGCATCCATCATTACTGAAACCCTACCGAACTAACCCCAAAGAAAAAATTCTGTCTAGCTCAAAACATTAGCAGGCTGAATTCGTGCCCACCACACGTGCACGCGTTCGGTTTACCTAGCCACGTGCACCGCACCAGCTCACTCACTCGCGTGCGTGCACTTACGGTACAACGTCACTACTATTACCCCCGTCGCGCGACTGACCGCACCGCCGCGTATTTTCTCCCCGCGGCTAAAACTCCCGGCCGGGCGAGGAAAAAATCCAAAGCGGAAATGTCGAGAATTGTATTAACGTGCGGCAGTGGCAGCAGTGGCCGCCGTGGCAATTTTCACTGCGTGATTTTCCATGTGGCGATTTTTCGAGAGCTGACCACAGACTTTTTATCGGCTCGTCCGCAATAATTTTGCAAATGAGATTTTCTCGACTTCGTACTAAGTATTTTTCAAGCAAATATTTTGGACGGTGTTCTATTTTTTAATCAGCTGATGTGTTAAATCTTAAAATATTTCAAATTCTACATACAAGTATACGGTTTATACCGGATTGTGGATTTACCTGAATATGGTGTCTCAGGATTTCATCGAATAGGCCCTGTATCCTGAAATAAAAATTATATTAGCTTATTGATGTATTATAGGGCTGTAAATGCTTATACTTATCGATCAATTATTTCAATAACACTTTCCCTATGCAAATTTAACTTTCTCTACATTATATATTTTGTAAAATATACTTTTGAAGTTAAATTTGCACAGATACACACTATTTCAAAAAGCACTTATAAAATATTATCTTGCTAACGTACCTGTAATTAGTTGTTTCTCACTGATCGGTAAGCAAGCATTTGTAGCCCTATATAATACATAAATATTTCAGGATACAGGGCCTATTCGATGAAATCGCGAGACACGTAGTCCATTATTTATACCAAAGAATAGCCAACAAAATTTTAGGAAAATCCATGACCCGTTTTCCTGACCATCTCCTTATCAGTGTATATATGAATTATTGTTTTTACAATAAAAAATAAAGTGTCTTTTATTACTTGCTCTATCTAATATTAAAGATGCTTATAAGATTTAAGTTTTGATAGATCCATAGAGTTCAAGAAACCCAAATGAGAATTAACAGTGCAGTGACCAAATTATAGACGAAAATATAGTCTTTGCAGCAGACCACTTTTTGGGGTGTTATAAACTTAAACAAATATAAATATTTTTTGACTTATACTAACAAAGTAAGAACATTATGACGAAACTGATTTATTTCTGCATGTGGCATATTGATGATTATCATCTATGGTTGGTAGATTTTTTACATTTAATTTTTTTTTAATTGTTACTTAAATATACGAAATCTTTTAAAATATTTCAAAGTAATCCATTGAAAGAATATGTATAATTTTTTCCACTTAGATGATGATTACAAACAAAACTATAATCAAGATTAAAACCACATCATTTTCAGCGAAATTGTACCATAATCTTGGTAGGCTGGCAGTAGACCAGGGGTATCAACAATAATTTTAAAATAATATACAAGAAGTAGGTCTATTATTATATAAAATAAAATTGAATTAAGAACATAAAATTAAACCTAAAAAATAATTGTATTATAATGAGTTAATATCTATAAATGATCTTAATTTTATTAGCACTGTTTCTGTACAATCTCTATTGGATTTTCTGTGCTAAAAATGGATAATCACAATAAATATTTAATATTGTTAATACGTAAAAATTCTCAGATATATAAGGACATTCTACGTCACATTCTCTACATCAATTACGATGTAACATGTGGCTAACCTGCACCGTATGTCAACTTACGCTGGTCACTCTAATGTATTTTAAGAACATAGTTGAAATAAAATGAAAATGAAAAGGTAAATAAATATTAATGGATAAAATTTTAATTAATGGTTTCCGTGTACAAATAATCTCATTAAACACAGATACAAACGATTTTTTACATTTGGGCTTTTCAAAGATAAATAATAAAAAACTGTAAAAAAAGTTGTAAAAATATTCTGATTATTCATGTTACGTACAAAACATTGAAATTGTGTGCATTTCCAATAAGTTACAAAATTCGTCTTTAATTAGCGTATTTTCATTTCAGCTGAAAATACCGAAACTCAACAAAACCCTTTTGCCCAGCAACACACGAATGATATTTAAAATTGTATCGCGTTTGGCAAATAGAAATGCATTTTAGTCGTTGCCTGCAGGACCAGACCGGGTCGACTAAAAAACAAACAGTAGAGCCGCAGTGCGATCGAATCCAGCCCTGGTAGCAGCACAGCTATACATGCACATCAAATGCTCGCCGCGAGAAAAGCTGTGTGGTACGATACTATTTGAACGTTCATAAAACAAGCTAAATAATGCTGAATAACGGGGAGCATCGCTTTGCTGGCTTTGCCTGTTTGTTATAACATTTGCTTTGGTATGCCACTGTTATAGAAGCGAGCGTTGGGCTGTTTTACGGCTATGGAAACATGCTCACCAGATTTCCCCTGTATTCGGTTTTATTTGTGGCTGTACGCCGGCAGAGGGTCCATGAATTTTATGTATACAATGCTTTATTGTTTAGCTTTTCATTTTCTCCACGGAATCTAACGTTTCGAAATTCAAGTGATAATGAAGAAGATAAAAGAGTGTGAACGCGATACAAATAGAGTAAATGCAAATTTACAAATATACATTGTTACTTAAATCTTTTGATATTTAATGAAACTATAGTCATCTTTAAGTGCGCTTCGCGCGCCACTTTTATTTTTGTAACCTAACAACCCATTACTTCCACCAACCAAATCACAAATAAAATCATTTCACAACAAATCCATCATTTTTTAAGATACTAGTTACCTCTAAGCGCGCTTCACGCGCCACTTCTGTTTTTGTAACCTAGCAACCCTTTCCTCCCACCAATAAAATCACGAATAAAATGATTTCACAACAAATCCATCATTTTTTTAAATAGGATAGGATAGGATAGGAGGATTACTGCATTTGACGGAATATTTAACATCTGCGGATAGCTAATGCTATATTCAATCAATATATTTTTTTAGAATAATATTGTATAATTAGTATAACATAATGAATAAATCATCACATATTTATGTTGTTTGACTTTTGAATCCTCAAATACATTTAGACTTCATTTAACAATCAGAGTAAAAACTGAGGTCAATTTAATATTTTAATTTTATTTTCTTTTTTCATTCGAATAAAATAAACATCTGTAATTAAAAAAAAAGTCACCACAGCCCCGATGACGTAGGCACGCTCCAGCAGTATAACCATACCCGTTTGTTTTTCACGTCCCGCGCGTATTTTGCCCGCGAGCCGTCGCGACGGTAAAAAAAATGTCGGTTACCGCGGATCATTAGACAATTCCATACAAAACCCCGTGTCGTAAACGCGTTTAACACGCTATTTAGGCGAGTAGTGCTCGCTCTCTGTCTCTCTCCCTTTCTCTCTTTCTCTGTCTCTCGAACGCGCGGCGCGAAAGAAAAAGAGTGAACGAGCGAGAGACAGTATAGGGAGAAAGAGAGCAAAGCTAGAAGTCGGTTCTCTCTCTCTCTCTTGCACGCGCATTGCATCACCACTGCTGCTGCACCGCTGCTGCAGCTCGTGCCGCCTTATAAGTTTCGTTGGCTCCAGCGCTCGCGCGGACTTCCTACATCACCTGATAACGTTCTTATATGGTTCGCTTCTTCGCGGGAACGCCGCCGCGGTATATCTGACATCGCGCGCGCACGCGAGTGAGAGAGGGAGAGAGGCAAGAATTATTTCTCTCGCGGATACTTTTGCCTCCTCAATGCACTGCTGCTCCGGCAATGTGTACCGGTCGATTGATTTGCTTTTTTGTTCGCGTCTTTCTTTTCGAGCTGTGTGTACGCGCACGCCGCGAGCGTGTGCACGAGAGGCGACTTGAAAAGATTCAGATATGTCTTTTTACCTTGCCAATTTAGGCGCACAAACAGGTATACAATAGGATAAAAACCGGGAGAAGAGAGAGAGAGACTGACGCTTGTGCGAACGTTATATGTTTAGCATGCTTAACGTTAAAATGAAATATTTAAGCTTTGGCGATTTATGCGTTCATTTTTTCTTTCTTCCCCCCAAGATCTGAATTGCTATTGATTTTATTGAAATTTTCAATAGCTCATTTCATTACACTGTCAAAAATGATTCATGAGAAAGGATGATACCTATGGTTTCTAGGATTCGATCCATTAGCTTTTCAGGAAGAACTATCGATACATTCCGTTTTATATTCTTGGAATACACAATTAATACGTAATTTTGAAAAACCATTTAGCAATAAATATTTTTCTGTTGATGAATAACACATTTTTTGATAATTGCTACTTTATCTTCAACGTGATGTTACATGTTACAGAAATTGCAAAATAATAATACACATTGATACATAAATTCATGAGTTCTCAGCTACTTATTTTCCAAAACTACTTTACAATGACGAGAGTAATCGTCATTTCTTTCTCTAAAAGCGTAATAACGTGAAGCCCTACTAGGTAGCATATATTTTTGGAGTCCAATGCGCTTACGTTCACCCAGTAAGTACTTTGCGACCCACGCGGATATATCAATCAATTAGTGACCTTTTACGACCTTTGCATATACTGCATGATAGACATAAAAACATTTTTTTAAAGCACGAACTCTTAAGCTAAAATTATAACATGAAGATCATTGTAACAGTCGCCCATTCAGGCAAAACGTATAAAGTTAAGATCTTATTAATTATTGACAATTGAAATGAATTTTAGCATTTGATATAGTGAAGTATTACATGAAAAAATAAAAATAAAATAATAATTATGATTGATATGTTTTTTTAACTAATTGAGCAAAACTAGTTCTGCAAATAAATAATTTTCTGACTATCCAATAATGAAATAGATATCGAAACGTTTTGGTCAAAATAAACTGTTTTGTTCAAATTTCGAATTTTCCTTAACAATCATTTTATTCATAGGTGTACGTCTAATTTGCATACGTTATTTTTTAATCTCTGAATAACATATAATAAATTATTTTTTGAATTGTGTTATTGCTTGCATTCGAAATTTATCATTTTATTCGAACTCAGAAAGATAACAATTGCTGTCATGCGTCATGGGTAGGTTGGAAATGTAGGAGTAAAATCTATGATCATTGTATGACGAAAACAAAACGACCTTATAACAAAAGGAAGTCGTATAATACCCGTGACTTTTCGCTGTCGTTTATTATTCCGATTTCTTTGGAACAACTTTCTCCGCTCGGTGATATAAAGATTCGTTGAAGGCGATGCTGCCGGTGCTGCAGCGAACATAATACCAAACTCCGCAGGAAGTCGTATAATGAAGCACATTAGCAACAACGGAGTCGCAAACGAGAAAAAACGTTTCACTGTGGCGCTGCCAACAAAAAGTGCGCCTTCATTTAATCAGCGTTAACTTTTCTTCGTGACTACCGTGTAAGTTCGATAATTATAGTTCACTGGACCTGCAGCTGTAAAACAGATTCGGTATTAAAAAGATCGTAAAATGTCATTAGGTATAAAGAGTTCGTATTTCTAAACTGCAATGCATTCGTTATATTATTTCGCTTGAAAAAATTGAGTGCACTATAACGTAGTTGTAATTACTGTGCAAGAAAAATCATTTCAAACCATTAAAAAATTATGCAAAAGACACCGAAAAATTGGTAGAAAATTAGCTGACCAGTTTTTTTTATTAATCTTATAAATCAACTAGTTCTATAATGATTATAGAAAATACGTCGTCTTTCTTGCAATCTCTTCTGGCGACTGGTAAGAATGTAATATAATATATGCAAAATAAAGCACGGTGATCATAATATTTCTAGCGTATAATAATCTTACATTTTATCAAAAAACTTTATTTTCATCCATATAACATAAAATATTCCACGCTTCTTAACCAATAAATACATAAAATCCTGCAACATTTTCTCTAATTTCTCAAATCAACGTCACGAGATATCGGATATCTTCTAAATTACTTGCCAGCCAAGGCAAAAGAAGGAGTTGAGCACTGCTACGCTCGGCAACGGAAGCCGTCCTGCCGTCCAGTATCAGACAATGATGCCCGCGGAACTAGTTTAAAAAAGAAAGCCACTCGACGCGAGAGAGCGCGAGCTCAGAAACGGCAACTGCTTTTAGTTGGTTCGCGCGGCAGCGGCAGCAGCAGCAAGTGCAGAATTTATAGTTTTGCATCTCGATACATAATATACGCAATGCGCATCCGACGATTCGCCCGGCCTTATTCACCATGCTGGAATCCAGGCACACGCACGAGAAGAGCAGCAGCGGCAACGACGGCGGCGGCGGCGTCGGTGAATCGCGGCTATTATTAATAAGTAGATACCGGCTCTCTCTCCCACCTCCCTCCTTATATACATGCGCCGGGGTTGCATAAGATTAATGCCCGCCGTATAACCGGTATCCAATTTACCGATCTCGTTCTCTCTCTCTCTCTCTCTCTCTTTGCTGCTGCTGCGGCTGCTCCGCTCTCGTCGGACGCTATCGCCGACGGTAGCCGCTCTCGCACATGTGCGAGTGAAAATTATTGAAAGAATTAAAAAGAAGCAAGTGGTCGGCGCGCGCAGAACGCCCTTGCGATATCGCATGGAGAAGAGAGAGAGAGAGAGAGGAGGCCTTATATACTATTCCTTAATAGTCCGCATTCAATTTGCGTCTTTTCATGTTCCAGCATAATAGCAAGCGCGTGCGTGCGTGCGCTTAATTTGCGTCGGTTTGTTTATTGTTGAGTGCCCGTAAAGCCTTTAACGCGAACGCACATTTGTAGATCGCGAGAGGATACGTCCGTAGTTCTAGTTTATCTGGCCGGGGTAGGTAAGCTATGCCGATCGTTGTAGTAAAACTTAATTATTCGAGAACTTTTCTGATTTACCGCTTTCATGCGGGCTAATTATTGTGATATCATGCTATGCACGTACTGCTATAAAAACGAATATTGCTTATTTTCTAGCTTTTGAAATATCATTTCGTAATATTGATTTTTAAAAAAGTAAAGAAATTATTAATATTATTGATTTTTCTTTTAAATTATATTAATTTGGTCTGAATTTTCATTTTATTTAAAAAGTAATAACTTGAGGGAAAAATTATTATTATATTCCTGTTTCCAACTTCACGGTATTAGTTTAAATTATTCTCTGCAAACTGGTTCTCTAAACAATACCTTTTTAGAAAAATGAGGCAGCGATATGAAAAAAAAATCTTCTATAACTCTCTGATTGCGTGCTGCCAAATATAGTCTGGCGCGTGTAAATGCGAGTTAACGACGGCATTTCTTTTTCTCACTTACTTTCCGTGTTTCACAAATCGGAGACGTGACGTTTTTGCGTTTACAGAGCGGCCGCCTCATCTTACTGATCTATTTTTCTCTCGGAAGCGCGGGAAAGAAATCGCGACCCAGGAGCCCGTGTGCCAGCTTTTCCAGCAATAAAGTGCTCTCTTATTGACATTCCCAGGTATGAGCCAACCGCGTCGTTGCGGGAAACAACGGAGCCTCGTTTTCATCCTTAGAAGTGCACTTTTTTCTCCAGCTCTCGTCAATCGGTGTATGCGAGAGTAAAGGATAGAGAGGGAGAGATGGTAAGAGAGAGAGAGAGAGAGAGAAAGAGAGAGAAAGCAGAAAGAGAGCAAGATCGACGACCGAGTCGTCGTCGATCAGTCAACTTGCCAAATACGTCGAGCGCTCAATATAAGCGAGAGCGAGCTGTGGTGCACGAAGATCCGAGTGGACTAGAATGGACTTCGGAAAATTAATTGAAATTGAGCAACTACGTTAATAAATAATTTATAATAAAGCTATATAGTTTTACTGTAATTAGCAGGGTGGAGAAAAACAATATGCAGTTTTTATTGCTATGGAACGATGTACAAGCAAACCGACTGAACCTTTTCCAATATGTTTCTGAATTCAATATGAAGATTCTTTGGAAAATTACGGCAACGAAAAATTAAAACAAAAAAAAGCTTTAAAAGTGTTTTTTTATATTACAGAATAACTTGAGGAATAAGAGCTTTAGTGCGCCCAGAAATTCCCAGCAATGAGTTCTAACTCTATACAGCATTACCTACCTCACCATCACAATGGTTGTCTTAATACAACTAAAAACACTCCCTCATCTAGCAGCTAAAAAAGCTTATTCTGAATCCCCTTAACTCGTCCTATCGCGTTCCATCCTTTCCGCGCTGATTGCTTTTTAAGAACCCACGCGTTCCTGGCTCGCAACATTAGAGGCACTTTCGCGACCTGCGTCCGCGCGCACTTCCACGTAGGCCATTAAAAAGCTATAGCACGCACGCGGGCGTGAGCCGACGGAACGCGAGGAAGATGCATCCCCGCCTAATAGTTTAATCGCGGCAACAACATTCCAATTAACCCGTGCTCTGCGCTCGCATGAAAGCGTATGGGGCGCATATAGGAAAACTTTGACTTCCTCCTTTTTACCCATCCTCTCCTCCTTGCATCCTTTCTCTCTCTCTCTCTCTCTCTGCTGCCCATCCCCTCTCTCTCTCTCTCTCTCTATCCCTTTCTCTCAACAAGCACGTATTCCTTACACGAGAGATAGAGAGGGCCGTTGTGAGTTTGTGTGCGGAGTCATGTTTATTGCCGCGGTGTAAGACTAGCTTGTACAAACGGACGTTCGCGCGCAAGAGGCTATAATATGCGGACGACGACGATGCTACGCGCCCGCGCGCGGGAAGAAAAATTTCGCACGTAATAAAACGTAGACACGAGGGTGGTTGAGAAAGGAGGAATGACGAGAGAAAGAGAAATGTATCGAGGAGAAAAGAACGAGTGCGTATGTTCGTGTGCTGTGCGCATTAAAGCTTACACAAGAGCGAATTTCGCGAAGAGGAAAAACGGCTTTATGACTGTAATGATAATACGCTTTTATATAGAATAGTTATATATGTGGAAATAGTAAATGGCCGAAGAGGAAGAGAAGGGGGAAGAAGTTCACTTAATCTACTGTGGCTTATCAAGAAATACGCGAATCCTTGTTTTTCCTTGCTCTAGCCAGATATAAAATGATTTAGTACTTGACTGTCTGGAAATTCATTTGAGCTTGATACTTTATTAGGTATTTGTCGTTTTATTGCATAACATATTTTTCTATGGTTATCAAAATGTATGAACCTATGTTGTTATATTGAAAATAAACTACTATACTTTTTAGGCAATTCGTATACTTTTTCGTTTTTATTTAACTTAAATAACGGTTAATTATTATTTTAAGGAAACAAATTTTTTCAGAGAGTAATTAATACAGTTAACTTATGAAAAAAGACTGGTAAGTTTTATCTTTTTCATAATATTACGTGTGGCAAAATTCTATAGGACTAGTATAAATATGATGACCAAGTGAACTGGCCAGTCGGTAACGCAGTCAATGGTGTAGTGCACAAAAACAGCCCAATTAATTTACTTTTTTTATAACAATAGTATTTGCTTTATAATATGTACGACTCGCGAGTAATAGGTTGCATACCATATATCTGATTTTTTAAATTTCTTTCAATAAAAATTTGTACAAGTAAAAATTTATATTCTTTCAAAATCATCTTAAAAATTCAGGTTTAAATCAGATGGCACAATATTTCCTATCTCAAATTTTTGCAGTCGGGGTCAGCAAATTGTATAGAACTTCCCGTTTGTCGAACCAATAGTATTTTTTAACGATTTGGAGAGGAAAGAGTTGGTAGTACGCTAACAATTATCTCTAATGACGCATGGTACTATATAAATCGACTTGCGAGCACGTCCGACCCGCCGGCCGCAAGACCGGCGCGTGCCGATGAAATCTGTGCGAATTAGTACCGCACTTTAAAGAAAATAGAAACGGCCGCTAAGAAAATAGTATCTATAACGGCTGTATAAATAGCGGCGCTGATGTTTTAAGAAGAAAGACAAAAAAAATACGGAGAGCATTGAATTTCTTTTATATTATTTATTATTACTCCAAATCTTTTGATTTACACAGCTATAGAGTTGAAAATTATTTTAAAGGTAAAAAAAAATTAAATTTCACAGATCTTGTGAACTACAAAATATACGTGTGCTAATAAGTATCATTTTCAAAAAGAGTTTGAAGAGTAAATATTATATATCCATGTATGGAGATTACAAATCGGACACACAAATAGACGCACTTATGTATATACACAAGTCTTGGAAAACCTTTACTCTTGTAGGCCTCATATATTGCGATCTGTAATTTCTTCGCGCTATTTCGATAAACTAAGACGACACATGCACATTTCTTCTAAAAAAAACTCCCCGTTCGCCAACGTATTTACCCACATCACGCAAACAAAGCAATGTTCCTTTCAACCATCAGCACAGTTTTTCACAGCAAAATGCTCCATCTGCACTTAACGCAAAAAAGATGCTGCGTTCGGGAAGCGACCGTCGTCTCTGTTCTTCTTCGGACAGCATCAGCAGGTAAACACGATATCTGTGTGTGTGTAGTACGCGTACGGCTAGATGCAAGCTGCTGTCGTGTTACCCGGCCAGATGAAAGGAAACGACCGCGGAAATTGTTATAGTAACGATCTAATTATCTGCCTCCCGCTACGGTGGTTCTTCTCTATTCATTCCAAACGCTGTTGTACTACTTATGTTGGGCAATCATTTCGGATATATCGAATGAAAATAAATGAATAATTTCACGCAGAGGAAGAAATGAAGTATGGATTTTTAAGTTTTGACCTTATGAGTAATTACTATACCTTCTAAATTTCAATAATACATATAACTAATATATAATAACATATCATTTAATTATTGACTTCATTCATTCTAGATCTTTTTATAAGCGTTTACTGTAATATTTATGATAAACTAATAAAATTCTTTATCATACATGATAACATCGTTAGTGTAAGCTTTTCTCTTTAACAGAAGATTAATTCCCAAGCTTTCGTATTGATCCGTATCGAAATCTTAACAATAGCAAGTATGAGTCAGAACAATTTATCTGACGGTAAATACTATAACTATTAATTCCAACGTGTTGGGTGTTCTTAACGCGAACTTTGGTACGATAGCATGTGCTTATCAGCATTAAGAAAAGTTAACAACTCGACATGACTGATATACCAAGAGCTAGCTTGACAAACTTATTACTATTGTTCGCTGGCGGTATAGATTTGGCCTTATTGCGAAAGTATGTATAGGTTGCACCGATAACTAATCGGCGATTGGCTAAAGTACTGCCTCTTCCGCGAGTTTAAACACGAGTGTATTTCAATATTTCACTGAGGTTGCAGTAAAACACTGTCGACAATAACGATACTCGCTGCGAACGCTCGAGTCAATATATA